>JPJZ01000932.1:0-37271 GCA_000750815.1 Pseudogymnoascus sp. VKM F-4516 (FW-969) | reverse complement strand
CCTCCCACTCCCACTCCCATCCCCCATCCCCCATCCGCATCGAGATTGGATCCCGACCCCCCATCCCCATCACCCAGCGCCACAGGTATACTCAACTACAAAAAGACGGGCTGGCAGGGTCCGATGAAAGGCCGAAGCCCTTACGCCTCCAAAGCGCCTCAAAACCGCCTCATATTTCATCACTTTACTTTACCGGATTGTAGAAGTGGCACTTCTGCTAGCTGGGGGGTGAATATCCACTCTTTAAATTTCACAAGAGAAGGGAGAACCAAAGTATGGAATGGTGGATTGATGGTGGTTCCACAGCGGACAACTAACGCCCTCTGCAAGCCATCCCATCGTTACAATTCCCACATAACCTGCTCAACTCCACTCCTATCCATCGTTAGTGAACGGAGGTAGATACCTATCCAGCGACACCCCTTTCACCGCCTTCTCTCTCTACTCCCCTACACCACCCCCATCACCCATCACCACCTCTCATCAAAAGATACGTACCTTCAACAGGGGTTCACCCACTCTTCACCTCTCTCTCTGTCCAGCAGGGGTACACTCTGGTGAATTGTGAACCCTTACTAGTTCCCAGCACAGCCTCCTTCACACCCCACCAGGCAATCTATGCACCAGCACTAGTGGGGCAGGGGGGGTTCATCTGCCGACCCTCGGAGCGGGCTGGGATGCCCGAGTGACGGTGGTGGTGGTGAGGGATGGGGGTGCCGATGTGTGTGGTGTGTTGTTGTGTGGTTATGGTAAGAGGGAAGGAGGGAGTTGGGAGATGGGAGATGAGCTGAGCTGAGTTACTCGGGGAGCTGAAGAGAGCTGGAGTGCTCACCCCTTTCCCTGCTTTGCTCCTCCTGCTCCTGCCGGTACCTACCTACCTCCCCCTTACTTCCCCCTTACCTCCCACAGCTGACGATACCCGTATCACGACATCCTCCCTCCCCATCCCCGTGCAAACCACCCCCCTCTGGGTCGGGTCATCTAAGACACGCATACACACATATCGATATTCCAATCTCCGCCGCGCTGCGCTGCGGTGAGACATTTTACATGCGCGCCTTCCCCGTCCCCCGGGGTCGTACAGCGCGCCCCTATTCACGGGTCTTACAGTAGGATTATTTTTTTCGGGGGTTGGGTTCAGAGTCACGGCACGTCAAAGTCAGACATTTCAGAATCACGAATTCACTAATTAAATTCCCTCCCCCTCTCTCTCTTATTCGAAAGGGGGCGGGGAAAGAATTGGTCAATGGGATATGTCAAGATAATGTACGTGTGTGCTGTTTAATGTCTCATTCTGAAGGATTTTTGTTACTACGACTCTGTTATCTTTCACCCTCCCCACCAACACTGTCTCTGAAGAGATTTGTATGCACTCCCGTGGAAAACATTTACACTATCGCCCATTAGAATCCCTTTCCCGTGCCGTCCCCCTATTCCGCCATCCCCCCTATCCTTCCTGCACTCTTCTCCAGACGCAGTCCCCCCTCTCCAGGCCCGAGACTCGCAGTCCGCCTTCCTATGATACAATATCCTCCCCGCGTAAAAACAAGAAAATGGAACCCGAGACTGGACAGTAGTAGTGTAGCTTATAAGAAAAAAAATGAACATAGGAAAAGTAAAGTAAAATGTCAGATCATTAGAGGTTATCCGGTTGTTTCGCGACCCCATAGTCACTTGAAAGTAGTCGCTATCTGTCGCTGTCAAACTCTCCGGTGCAGAATTGCAGGTCGTGCGTTGGGTATCTCCTCCTATATCAAGTTTCGGGAGAGGTGCGAATATCGAAACAAGTCGCTCGCAAAGTGTGGTGCCCTTCCTATCCTGAAACGCCGTGAAAAACAATAAATTCGCAATATAACGCCGTCGCTTTCGTAAAAATCCGCTATCTTCTTCTTCAGTGTTTCCTCATATCGCCGGCGCGCCCGACCCTCTGTTCTTGCCGAGTGTGCCAAAGATCTGCTCCGGGGGCAGACGGCTCATCTGGCTCGTCTTGTCGAACATGTTCGTTGGTGCTGGCACATACCCTTCGCGCTTCCTGCGAATGCGCTCGGCGATGATACCAGCGACGACCAGGAAGAAGATGAGTGCAAGTGCGATGGCAAGGCCGATCAGGACGATAAGTCCGAGTGCGAGGTGTTTCTTGCCGTCCTCGAAGACGTTTTGCTGTTGCGAGAAGATCTTGGAGATGCTTCCGGAGCGTTTGTCAGATGTGCTCGTCAAGGCGTATGGCTGGAAGGTGGTCCCGTTGAAGAGCACGGCGGAGGCGTTGCCGAAGGATGGCAGGTTGAGGGATCCGGTCAGTAGGAGGGCGTGGTTGGATGGCACCAGATCGGTGGATGTGTGGTCTTCAGACAATGGGAGGATTTGAATGCCACGGATCTCAGACTTCGATCCGAGCGTGTACCCAATAGAGCTCCACTTCTCGCCGTCGTATTTCATCAGGAAGGCCGAGCCGTTCGTTGCAACCCCTGAAACCCAAAACTGCGAAGCATCCTTGGACGCGGGGGTTAATGCCGTAATCGCTCCTGGAATCGAGGAACCGCCATCAAACTCTTTCCAGACCTGAGATTTCGCGTCGTAGGTAGCCAATGCCGTCTTGTTCCCGGCGACTACGAGCGCTCCACCAGCGATGAGGTAGTCGGGGCTTTGCCATGCAATCGTGTTCACCGTCCCGGAGATAGTGCCTGGACGATTCCACTGAGCAGCGGCGGCGGTGAAGACGCAGAGTCCAGGGCAGTCGAGAGAGCCCGCGTGGTCGAAGCTTCCTGCAACATAAATGTCTCCTGTGCTTTCTCTGATACTAATGGCAGAAACAACGACATCATCGCCAGCAAGCGCGGGAGGCTGGATGGGTGTGGTTTTCGTCTTCAGGTTGTAACTAAGCAGCCCATTGATGCTAGCTGAATTCGCAGTGCCGCTGAGCGCTCCGCCAATCCACAAAACGTCATCGTTGGTCGCAAGGGCCATGACTGTAGAGTTACTCTTGATTTGAGAAAGTCCAGTCACGGTATCGGAGTTTGCCCCGTCGAGAATGAGCAGATTGTTTATCGTAGTACCATCCGTAGCCTTCGCCGCAAAGTGTCCTCCAAAGACGGTCACGTTGATATCGCCAGCTTCGTAGAAGTGGCCAGTGACGACGCCCGAGAACGTATTGTTGGCTGAAGTCGCTCTCTTAGAAATTGAGCTCGATGACTGGGGTTTCGCTTCAATGTCCACGGGGAAGCTACTAATCTCTCCGTCCGTTAAAGCAGCAGCGCCGTGGGCGCCAATCTGCGAAGAAGATAGTGAGCCTGAAAACAAAGAGCCGGCCCCATTTGGAAGATCAACAGTGGTCGTCAACTTGCCATCGAACGACATCTGCGTTGCTTTGAGGTTTTGAAGCCAGTTGCCTCGCGAGGGAACCCAAATGGCAAATCCAGAAACCGGAATGGACTTGTTGGCTCCAAAGGCATTGATTTCATCGAAGTTTCCACTGAGAGAAAGGACCGTCTCAAGCGCTCCATTAGTGAAGTTGACAGCAAAAGGAACAATTTCCGAAACCCGTCCGTTGACGCCGGCGCCTAGGGTGTTCCATGTGTCTTTTGACACATCATAGGCAGCAACGTGATTCAGCCCCTTCGTGTTGGCTTTGCTTGTGTTGTCGAAATCTCCACCAATGTACGCGATACTGTTGTTGACGAACATAGTATATACCGCACCATTCAGCCCATCCCCTGTTAGGCTGAATGAGCTGGTCTTGTTGACGCCGAAGATGTTGTTCATTCCCTTGGCGCTGTAGTTTCCACCTGCGATAGTGATGTCTCCCGATGTGACGAGAGCTTTGATATCCGCGCCTATGCTCAGTGCGCTGCCAGCTTTATCAATAGCCGACTTTGCAAATGCGCTTCCATCTATGGACTTCTTGGCGGGGTCGAACTCAAATAAGCTATTCAGGCCACCAGCTGAGTCAAGAAGAGTAAACCCGACTCTGTTTGCCACGGCTGTGACTTGTCCGCTCTGTCCAGAACTCACGGCAAGTTTGATGGAAGGCCGGAATGAGTCGCTACCTGCGTCAATGAAGCCAATGTAGATCTGGTCATACTTGTCGAAGTTGTTGGTCTGGAAGATATCAGTCTCGAAAGCGGGTTCAGTCGACCCAGCACCCATAGTACCAGTGACGCGAACTTGCCCACGAGTGGCGCAACTGTCGTCCTGAATGCAACCTGGCGTATAAATATTGACCGAGTAGTTTCCGGATTCCTTGATGTGGGGGAAGAAAACCACAGATTCCGAGTTCGAGGAAGCTTTTGATCCATCAACCTTGAGAGTAAGATAGTTCGACACGCTTTGGCGAGAAGGAGTAACTTCCCAAGGCCCAGCGACGGTAGCCTTTGAGGCTGTTGTCGAGGAGACCGCGCAAACGGGCTCATTGAAATCATTGATGGCATAGGAATAAATGTCGTCTTCGAAAAGTTTAAGGCCCGTAAGTCCAGCGCCACTTCCATACCACTCGGTTATATCAATCTGGAACGAATTCATGCCGACATTGTTGACAAAAACGAAATCTTGGAAGGGGACATTGGGATCATTTGACAATGGGCATTCCGAACTGCAAGACGCGTTGGCGCCAGTCGCAGGGTCAACGTAAGTGAAGTTCATGATGCCGGCGATCGGGAAAGCAGTATACCGCCATGTCTTCGTTCCCCTTCCATCCAGATGCGTATTCCAGAGTCGCAGCTTGGTAGGCTGGAATCCAAATCCAAAATCAGCCCTCCAGAATCCGCCTGCGGTGTCTGCAAGCAAAAAGGTGTCGCCAGGGCCGTCCTTACCACCATCTTTGCAGACGATGTTCTTAGGGTCAGCAAAGTCAGCGTTTGTCGACGGGGGTCCAGATGTAATCTTGGCTTTGGCTATGTTGATTATCTGCTGGTCTGGGTCGCTGATAACAGTGGCATTTCCAAGTCCAGTGAAAGATCCCCCGAATATGATTTTGCCAGCGGAAGACTTCGTGATGGAGGTAACAGGGCCATTGAATCCAAGGAAAGGAAGATCTGTCAAGCCAAGGGTGCTGTTTAGTGCGGCTGCGTTCGTCGAGTTAGCTGCCTTGAATTTTCCTCCAATGTACACTGTGTTGCTGGCTTTATCGCAGTACAATGCCGAAACTTGACCCGAGAGTCCGGGAACTGGTGTGACTGTTGAAGTATTGGGGTTGAACAACGCAATTCCTGGGGATTCCACACCCCCCAGGCTGGTGAAGTTGCCTGCCACTACCACATTTGATACGCTGCCATCCTTGGAGACAAATGGGCACATGGCCTGGATGCTAGCATCTGAGGATGCAACCGATGCGAACCCTCCATCCGGGAAACGAGCCAAAACTGATTCGTCGCCATTCGACGAAGACCCAAGCTGGCTTTGCCCCTCGTATTGGTACAATGAAATGCCATCAAAGTCGCCAGCTATACCGACGCGGCCGAACTGCGAGAGGTCGAGGTTCGGCGATGGTATGGGGTTGAACGTAATCGCTTGAGATAGTTGGGTGAACGAGGCCAGGGCGAGGCACAATTGCGACAATCGAAGCTGCTCCCCAGCTGCTCGACTCACTAACGATGGAAGCTTCATCGCTAGAGCCAAGAGCGTGGGCTCTTATGGGGAGATATAGTGGCGCCCTCGATCAGGGACTTGATGTCGAAATTAGGTACGAAGTGTCGGGATTCTGTCGAGGTTGAAACTGGAGTAAACACGGGCATCAATCCATCTGTGTATCCTCCGTTGGACCTCAAAAGACTGTAACTCCCTCGGTATCTTTCGTAAACCGCCTGCTGTGCTTCTGTGAATGAGCGTGGTGTTGATTAGTGACGTGGAGAGGGTGGTTAGGGAGATGAGGTGTAAAGGATCTGACTGAGGTCGCGACTTTCGCTTATTCAGTGATTGGGTGGATGGGTGTTTTACAACGACAATTATACGAGAAGGTTGGGAACTTCATGTCTAACAACAAACTCGACGGGCTGGGGAATATTGACAGGATTGATTATTGTCTAATATTCATGAATTATTGCTACATTTATGGGACATTCTTTACATTTGACCTCAACAATTGCTGCCGCTCACACTTCAAGCCTCATTTTACCTGTAAACATCAATTATTGAAGCTAAGGGGTCCAGCCGTTCAGGTACAAAAGGTACCAAAGATTCAGGGCAACTTAAGGGTCTAGTCCCTTTCTCCCATATCCCTTAAAATAAATGCTCTCTGTTTCCTGTGAACAGAACAGAGGTTAATCGAGTAGTTGAATATAGAAGCAGTTTAATTTCAAATCAAACGGAAAGGGGCCATGGGGCATTCTAGGGGCCCTCCCGAGTTTCATTATTGCCTCATGTGGCGAAGTTTACAAAACGCATGGAAAGTGGAACTTTGAACTAACTGTATTTTATGGAGTTCATCATTCCAAGAACCGCAGAAGGTTAAATACGTGCTGGTTGAACATATATTATTAATATTGGGATCTTTATATTATTTCCATACAAAACTTGTTTGATAACCTCGGTCGCCCACGTGCAATTTCGACACCACGAGTACACTCTTTGGGATATCTGTAACACCACCCAATGGCCCTTGTCTCTTGATGAATGGTGAAGAGGTGTTCAGGGAGGGACTTAGAGCCGTGTTATTGTTGACGGGCGGTCATCCATTTACGGAAGTAGCGCTGGTAGTAGGGTAGGTCTTTGGAATGCCGTGCCAGGCTAAGATTGATTTCCTGATGCATCATATCCATACAAAATCCTGGACGTTGGGCTCGATGACCGGGCATCGCTTCTTTCTTGTTGCCGTGGCCGAGACGCTGGAAGTTGCGCTTTTCGGGACAGGATATGGTGACTCTCTCTCACCAACTTCATTTCCCGGACCCAAATATGCTCGACAAGATGCTCTTAACAACGGGTTTCTTTTGCGTGCCCTTTGGTTCTTCAGCACCCCCCGTTCTGGTTTTGTAATCTCTTGGACTCTCATAATCCTTCTGAGACCCAGCCCACATACCCTTCTTTTTGGATTTCGCCCAGGCCTCTACGCTCCTGTATTTATCCTCCTTGTTTCCAAATTCTGCGCCAGATTTAGCCTCGTATACCGTCGCGAGTCCTACTTTCAACATCTCTTGTCCAACGTCACGACGGAAGATGCCATTCCGGACATGGACCGTAGCTACGAGCCGATCGTACTGATCGCGTTTGTAGATGTGCGCTCGTACTCTCCGTCCCAATATATATGACCTGAGCCAGGCGAGAGCTTCTCCGGAGTATGGTTGTGCTGTTTTTCCGAAATGAGCCGCCTCTGGCGCGTCAATGCCGGCAATGCGAACAGCAATCTATAATATGTTAATACCATTGGGTCAAACGCGGGTGATATCCATACTGTATGTTTTCTCAAATCAGCTGCCTTCTCTGGAACCTTTCGCAGCCAGCCCCAGCCCGTCAATATACCTCCAGGCGTATGGTACAGGTGAAAGTTATCGCCATCTCCGACCCTCGTCACGGTCCCAAACAGACTCCTCTTCCTAAAGAATCCGGGTTGTACATGAGTCGCATCGGGGATTCGTCGTAGGTATTGTCGGTAGACGCGAACGCTCAGTAGGATCGTAGCCGTCAAGAGAACGGTTGGGACAACAGTTTCTGGTTTTGCATAGTGAGACCAGTTGGTGGCATTGAGACTATCAGCCCAGGCGACCTGCTGCTTCTTGTTGCTATCTTCGTTTCCAGCGTCCGAAGACCAGGGTGGCCATCGCATTGCGGTAGATAGTTAGCTGTAAGTAAACAGAAGCTTGTGTGGATATGTCCTCGCGACGGATCAAGGAGGTTTTGGCGGGGTTCCAAGCTAGCGGTCCTTGGCGTCTCCTCCGTGACCTACGATGTATAAACTCAACCTAGCCAACGTAAGATATAGCTACGGTTTAATACTATTCATTATCATGGACTTGCACTACACATCATTTTGTATGTTCGTGTTTGAACCAAACTTAAATAACCAACGTTCGCCTCCCAGGTTTCTATCGCCCAGCCAGCCATTCTATTGTGGTCTCAATCTACAGGAAGGGGCAATTGATTGAATGATGGATATTGTTTGATTTCTAAGTCTTCAAGAGAGACAGTTCATAGCCCATGATGCGCTCAGTTCCCCTGCACTTTGAATGTCCTGCCACTTGCAGTCTTGCGCTCCTTCTCCTCATTTTCTGGGCGTGCCCGTCGTAACACCTGGAGGAAGTCGGCCGTCCGTCTACGCATTCTCGAGTGAATATACGCCTAGGAAAATCAGTAAACAGGAACCAAGGGAATTCTTCGGTGCAGCTTTCGTACCTTAGAAGCTTTAATGTGGTAGTGGAAGTAGTCACGGAAGGTTTGGATGTGCGATATAACCTCGTCCCGACGCTGTTTTGTGAGATGCCTGGGGAAAAGAACTTCGACAGTTAGCTTAATAGCATAGGTAGAATGATGACATGCATACCAAATGTAACGTAGCCAATCTCACCCGTACCCGAGTCCTTTACTCCAGGGACACCTTGAAGCTCAAGAGGGGGGTCTGTCCTGTACAGTACTTGCGGGGCATTCTGTATCGCTCTGCGTCTGGCGTCAACAAACTCCTGTATGAAGACCTTTCCAAACACTCTGTCCGTCTCTTCCCTGAATACAGTGCTGAAAATGACTGTAACTCTGTCGTGGCTGGCCTTGATATAAATAGCCTCCTCCTCGCGGTAGTGGATAGCTTTAACCTCCCCACCCTCTCGTACGCCTTGCGGAGCCTCTTCGGATGTAAATTTAGATGCCTCTTCATGAAGGGCGTGGTGTTCCTCGAAAGCTTGCTCGAATGGTGCAGCCACGGCATTGCGCTTTAATAGGGAAATGCTTCGAATCAACGCATCACGTTCACCTGTCAATTGATACGTCAGCTTCAAGTATTTGCCGTTATTTGGGCAGTGTCCAAACCCTGATCTTCCGGCAGGTTGTCCAAGTCCACCTGGACTGAAAAGTCGTATCCATTCTCGGGTGCAACAACGTAAGACCCATACTCGCGTTCCAGGATCTTCTCTGCGCCGTATCTGACAAGCTCGGCGTAGCACTTAATCTGAAGAGATACTAGAATTTTGGACTTTGATTCAGGTGTAGAGACATGGAAAGTAACTCCATCAAAGTCCGAAACTGTCTGGTCGATGGAAGCTGGAGGGGCACTGTCTGACAGTTAGCCTGGGCATTGGTTTGAGGGACGCAACTGCCACCATACCCTGAGAAGCGCTCAGTCAGCACAGATTGTATATACACATTCTGATAGTCTAGGAGAAGCATTTTGACAGAGGCCCAAGGATCGGACTGGGGAATTCGTTATGCTCGTAACCTTGGACGTACTGATACGTCAAGCTGTAGTGAGTTTGGTGGTGACGAATGTGGGCCCCGCAATCGATGGCTGGCTGATTGCGGGTTGTTGTTGCCTCAGGTTCGAACTAGCTACTGATAACGATAAAGAAATCGAAAAGCCGCAAAAATAATTCTGGAAGAAGACCAATATCTTTTGCGCCGAGCAGAAAATATGGTCAAATCATACTTGTGAGAGAAAATTATCCAGATATTAAATTGGAGGCCATGCTGACCCTTTTAGGAAATATGAGCACTCGAGGACCTTCGGGCTCATCACTTCGAGCCATGCGAACGCAGTCTGGACTCTCGGCGACAATTCGTCAGGCAGCGCGCGGAACACTGGGGCTGGTCGAGCTGTTGTCGCAGCAAACGAAGAAGTGTTATGCTGGGATGTGAAAAAGGGAGAACTTTTGGGCCGCTGGAAAGCTAGCGACTGCAAAGCACAGGTGACTGTAATTGCACAAAGCAAGACGGACCGCGACATTTTTGCTGTTGGTCACGAAGATGGCAGCATCAGGTTATGGGATTCCAAAATCGCCACGGTTATTGTCAGTTTCAATGGCCATAAGTCAGCAATCACACAGCTTGCTTTCGACAAGTCTGGCGTGAGACTGGCAAGTGGATCCAGAGATACAGATGTGATCGTCTGGGATTTGATCGCTGAGGTTGGGTTGTTCAAACTGAGAGGCCACAAGGACCAAATCACTGGACTGGAATTCCTGCAGCCCAGTGCGCCAATTACTACGGAGGAGGATGAGATGGCTGTTGACACCGAAGATGGTACCTCGGAAGGTTTCCTTCTTACTACCGGCAAAGACTCTCTCGTGAAAATCTGGGATATCAGCTTGCAACATTGCATCGAGACTCATGTTGCTCAGTCGAATGGAGAATGCTGGGCGCTTGGAATCTCGCCTGATGGCAGTGGTTGTATCACGGCTGGAAACGATGGGGAGATAAAAGTATGGTCGATCGACACCGATGGCCTATATGCTCTCACAAAGAGCGTTGATAGGCCGCTCGACCGCCACTATCTAACTTCACGAGGAATTTTGCACAGGCAAGGGAAAGACAAAGCACTGGAAGTCAGATTCCACCCAAAACAGGATTTCTTTGCTGTCCATGGCTCCGAAAAGGCTGTAGAGATATGGAGAATCAAGTCGCCTGAAGAAGTTAAGAAGAGCCTTGCTAGGAAACGTAAGAGGAGGCGCGAGAAGCTTGTGGCGGCGGGTAAAGCCAGCGAAGAAAACGACGACAAGGCCGACGACGTATCAAGTGCTGATATTTCAGAGGTATTTGTACCATATGTCATCGTCAGAACTGGCGGTCGAGTAAAATCTGCAGACTGGATATCCGGCAAGTCTTCAAAAAGTGTTGAGCTGCTTGTGTCAACAACAAACAACCAGCTTGAGATTTACAAGATACCAACAAAGGAGAAGAAGGCTCAGGCTGAAGGAATGCCTGATTACACGAGGGCATTCTCAGTCGACCAGCCTGGTCACCGAGTTGATATCAGAGCTTTGGCACTGAGCTCCGACGACAGGATGCTGGCTTCGGCTTCAAATGGAAGTTTGAAGATTTGGAACGTCAAGACCAGGAGTTGCATTCGAACCTTTGAATGTGGCTACGCTTTATGCTGTTCTTTCCTACCGGGTGATAAGATTGTGGTGGTGGGGACAAAGGCCGGCGAGCTAGAGCTGTTTGATGTTGCATCTGCAGTACTAATTGATACAATCAAGGCACACGAGGGAGCTATTTGGACACTTCACGTTCACCCTGACGGAAGATCTGTTGTGTCTGGCAGCGCAGACAAGTCCGCAAAATTCTGGAACTTCGAAATCGTGCAAGAAGAAATCCCCGGAACAAAACGCACGACACCTAAGCTACAGTTGGCGCATACTCGAACCCTCAAGGTTGCCGACGATGTACTCAGTCTCAAATTTTCACCAGATTCCCGCCTCTTAGCTGTCGCACTCCTTGATAACACAGTCAAGGTGTTCTTCGTCGACTCTCTCAAGCTCTTCCTAAACCTATACGGCCACAAGCTACCTGTTTTGAACATGGACATCTCGTTCGATAGCAAGCTTATTGTAACATGTTCTGCCGACAAAAATGTTCGACTATGGGGCCTCGATTTTGGTGACTGCCACAAGGCCTTCTTTGCCCACCAAGACAGTATTTTGCAGGTAGCATTTGTTCCGCACAATCAAGATGGAAACGGACACCACTTCTTCAGCAGCAGCAAAGACAAGATGATAAAGTACTGGGATGGTGATAAGTTCGAGCAGATCCAGAGACTTGATGGGCATCACGGAGAGATTTGGGCACTGGCTGTCAGCAGGACCGGATCATTCCTTGTCAGTGCGAGTCACGATAAAAGTATACGCGTCTGGGAGCAGACCGACGAGCAAATCTTCCTCGAGGAAGAGAAGGAGAAGGAGCTGGAGGAATTGTACGAAAGCACCCTGACCACCTCGCTAGAGAAGGACGGGGAGGGAGATGACGAGGCTGGCGATGCAGGCAAGCAAACTATCGAAACACTCATGGCTGGAGAAAAGATCGTCGAGGCTCTAGAACTTGGCATCGCAGACCATGAGTTGATGGAAGAATATAAGCTGGAAAAGGCTGCCAACCCAAACACCGCTCCGCCACCAAGGAATCCCCTCTATATGGCTCTTGGCAACATCAGCGCCGAGCAGCATGTCATGAATGTCCTGCAGCGCATCAAGGCTGCAGCTCTTCAAGATGCCCTACTCGTCCTTCCTTTCTCGATTCTACCACTTCTCTTCACCTTTTTGAACATCTTCGCGGAACGATCGATGAACATTCCGTTGACCTGCCGGATATTATTCTCCGTGCTGAAGATTCATCACAAGCAACTTGTTGCAAGCAAGTCGATGAAGGTCGTCCTCGATGGAGTCCGAAATAACCTCAGGCGGTCATTGCAAAGACAAAAGGACCAGATGGGTTACAATCTTGCTGCACTCCGAATCGTTGGGACCCAAATCCAGGAACATGGCGTCTCAGATTACGTCGATGAAGATACTTGGGAAGAAACCGAGAGCAAGGGAGAAAAGAAACGTGGGTTTGTTCATGTGTCGTAGTAAAAATGGAAGTGTTTCTATGCCATAGAAAGATGCGTATGTAGGATTTGAAGCCGAGGCTATGACAGGAGTATGGGGAAGATAAATACCAGTTTAAATCTTATTTTTTCGTGTAAGCACTAAATTCTCGAGATTTTAGTGAACCATGAATCCATCGCGAAAGAACCCGATATATGTGATGGCACGATATAATTAGACAAGCTTGGAAACAAAGCATATCGCACTACTAGAATTACCTTGCTAGAGTCAATACGACGTAGTCAATACAATATTTTGTTGGCGCAGACAGACAAGCTAACTGATAAGGGCCATACAAGGTGATCGATTGGGGGGAAGCCCCTCCAACCAAAAACCTGGGGAAAGGTTAGCCCCACCAGCCGACGGGCCTCGGCATATGGATCAGTGCATTATGTACGTCGTTAGTGCGGTTACCCTCACATCTACAGATAAAGCCGCGGCACCGCCGTTCCTTCAATTTAGTAGATTTTACACTGTAGATTCTCAAAATGGCAGGAGTCGTGAGACAACCAATTGATGTACCAGCGCTGGAGCGCTACATCTCCAAGAATGTCCCGGAGATCAAAACTCCCATAGACATTAAGCAGGTTCGTTCGACATTCCCTGCTACAATTACCCCCCATGCTAAGCAGGTATTGCAGTTTGGTTTCGGCCAGTCGAACCCCACGTACCAAATCACTGGAGGCGATGGCCAGAGATTCGTTATCCGCAAGAAGCCTCCGGGAAAGCTAGTTTCCAAGACGGCTCACCAAGTCGAACGAGAATACAAAGTGCTGCACGCCCTGGAGAAGACCGATGTGCCTGTACCGAAAACATACTGCCTCTGCGAGGATGTTAGTGTGATTGGCACCCCGTTCTATATTATGGAGTTCTTGGATGGGCGCATCATTGAGGACGCGGCTCTGCCGGGCGTGAGCGCAGCAGAGAGGACCGAGATGTCAGTGGCCATTATGAAACAGTCGTGTTGATAATCGTACTAATTCAAGGGCGCAGGTGGCACGATGCCGTCCGGACACTTGCGAAACTTCACAGGGTCAACATTAAGAGCGCTGGGCTCGAACAATTCGGCAGGGCGACTGGTTTCTACAGCCGACAGATCAGAACACTCAGTACTATAATGGAGTCACAGGCGAAAGTAAAGGATATCGAAACCGGGAAAGCTGTTGGCCCTATTCCGCACGTAGACGAGATGCTGGACTATTTCAAGAACCCAAGCACACAAGTGGCGGATAGGGGACAGGTCATTCACGGCGATTATAAGATTGACAACATGGTCTTCCATAAAACCGAGCCAAGAGTCATCGGCGTATTAGAGTGAGTTCGCCATTCTGTCAGGTCATCCCAAGCTGACAACGGAAACCAGTTGGGAGATGTCAACCATCGGTCACCCTCTCTCTGACCTCGTGAATTTGACTATGCCATACATTGATGGCCCAAACAAGCACAAGGGGTTTGTTCCTGGCGCTACCCCAGGCCTACCATCGAAGGACCAAGTCATAACTTGGTACGCCGAGATCTCGGGTTACAATCCAGAGCCAGATCTGCTGTGGGGTCAGGCGTTCGGAATGTACAGGAGCTCTGTCATCATGCAAGGTATCGCTGCGCGATATGCAGTGAGACAGGCTAGCAGTGCAAACGCAAAGGACTATGCGGATATGATGGTCCCATTCGGCGAGCAGGCATACAAGATATTCCTAAAAGCAAATGGAGCCAGGCGGTCGAAGTCAAATCTGTAAATATGTAGATAGTCTACGTTGGGAAAGGCAAGGGGGTCCATTTTTGTGGTTCATGGCAAGGAGGGATAGGATAGATTTATTGAATATGAAATGAAAACGTTCTATCCATAATTGTATTGCACTAGTTGCTGTAGTTCAGGCCTTCCTGCCAAAGGTCAACTGCAGTGCTAGCCACCTGTGTGTCATAAGGGTATTCCCAAATCCCCATAAATTCTATCAACTAGTACCAGTAGCTATACGGCAGTATGTACAGCCTAACGAATACGATCCAACTTCGCACGGTTCATTGCGATCTGATCATCCACACGATCACCCTTCACGCCAACACGCCTAATAAGATCATCCTGCTCATCCAGCTCCTTGCCCGTCGCCTGCGCAAGCAAATTAAGCCTTTGAGCAGCACCGTGCAGCTCACCAAGATTGTTTTCGATTTCATCTTCCATCATATCATCCTCACTGTCCGCCTCAAACTGATACTTTGCACGATCTGCCAGACTCGCCTTGGGCGCCGCCTTTGCTTTATACCCCCTGTCTCCAGGCTGTACATCTTTGAATGCACCCTCCATCCGTTGTCCTGAGCTGAAGGCTGCTTGGCGCGTAGCCTCACGTTGATCCCTTTCGGCATGGTGCTTGTCCAAGATATTTTGGTCGCGGGCAGCTTTGCGGGATGACGAAGTGAATGGGTTGGCCACATGCACGGCGAACATACTCTTGTTAAGTGTCTTCAGCTCGCGAGTCCGCTCCTCGGCAATGCGGTTGTGGTTTGCTGCGAGGTCGAGGTTCTTCTCTGTGTTGTGGATGCGCTCTCCTTGGGCACCGAGACGGGCAAGGGTCCCGCGACCGGTCTCTTCAGCCTGGGATGCCATGCGCAGGGCGTTTCGGGTCGACGATACATCCTCCTGCTTCATGAAGCGAATTTCTTGCTTGGTCGCCTCCACATCCTCCTCTTCTTCCTCTTCAGCAGTCAATTGTCTGTCGCCGTACGCTCCATAGCCACTGCTAGCTCCAGCCTCATAACCGCCGCCAGGCTGCGCATTCGCAGGTGGTACGCTCTGTTTCTTTGCATTCCTCTCCTTAGCATCTCCAAACAAGGCATTTCTGTTTTCTTCAGTGGTAGCTGTGTCGGCACTGTCTGCCCGCCCTAGTCCACCATAGCCACCTGCACCCCGCGATTGTACCGACGGTGCTCCACCGTATGGGCTGTTTGTATTATCGTAGCGGTTCGATCCGTATCCATTGGCACTTCCGTATCGATCGGCGCCATAAGCCGGAGGCGGGCTATCTGTAGAAGTTGTGGATGCTGCATACGGGCTGTTCCTCGCCGAGGCTGGTCCGCTGGGTAGGCCTCCTCCGTATTGCGACCGCTGGCTGGCGGAGCCGTTTGATTGTTTCTCTTGCCCTGGCTTTGCGCCGTAATTGGCATACTTGTTTGTGTCGACAGCGTATGGATCTGGTGATTGCGTGGCCTGCGCATATGGGTTCGCAGAGGGTGAGGGGCGCCCCGAGTTGTTATCGGCCTCACGGCTCTCCTTCTTCTTGCCAAAGCCGAACTTCTTCATTTTAGCGACAGGGTATATCTCTTGAGTTTTCTGGCTTTCTTTGGCTTTAAATGACAAGAATTCGTGAATCTTTATGTTGATAGCAGAGAGCACGAAGGAGGCAAAGTTACGAGAGTGTGGCTGATGTCTGACGTGTGTATGAGGAACGATTGTCCGTTTCAGGCCAATAGTATTGTCCCCTTTAGGATAAGCTCGGGGTCTGGAAGTAGTGCATTATTTGGTGGGGTTGCCGCCTGTGATGCCTTGCCGCCTGACTCACCGAAGCCAGCGTCACCTTGCGGACTAACTATAATACCCAGGGCTCCCCAGCGTATCGAGGGAGCAATAACTTCTCGACTGTATCCAGAAAATATCTTTATATTGACATTTTCATAGCAATGGCTTGCTGAAACTCCTCCGTCCTATATCGCACCCTAGCCAGCGATAACACGAGAAGCGAATAGTTTCCGACACCAATATTTGGCCTGAACGAACCGACAGTATCAAAATGGTTGAACGATTACAAACACTGCCCTATATACTTATTTCCAATCGAATAAAAACAATAATAGCGCCGTGACAGGTCTTACGAGCTATACCTTGACATCTTCCATATTGAAAAGGCGGGGGAATTGGTTATGGCATCTATATTCTCCTTTGATCCAGATCCGCCGACGATATCCTCTCCATGGTTGACTCCAGCGGATGGATCACCCAGGGCAGAGACTCCGATTTCTCGTGGAGATTCACGAACACAAGATAGACCTTTGCTCCACGGTTCGAAAGCAGCAGTGGGAGCGGTGTGCGGCACATCGCTACAGCCTGGGCATCTCTCGGACTACAATGTTACCAAACTCGAGCCGGAACCGCAAACTGGACCTTCTGAATACAAATTACACCTTCTATTACGCCCAAGAAGGAAATATACGTCTTTCAGTACCGGGACGCATACAGCTGCTCCGCCGCAGACCAAGGTAGCAACTGGGGAGGCAGCAACAGCCCCGACGAATCAATCAAGACAGCACCGACTTACGCAACTAACAACCCAGTTACTATGGAGGCTGCAGCAATCATCCCCTTACCATGCCTCGTCTTCGTCTACGAGCGAACTGATAGTGCCGCAGCTACCAGAGGCGATGGCAAACCTCAACATCCAGACACGCCCAGGTAAATTATTGGCCGGATTGGAGTCGAGCCGCGGCGCACTCTATGAAATTGGTGTTTCAGACAGTGGTGTGCTTGTAGGCTTGGCTAAGGATGAAATGGATGAGAGTTTGGCAAACCTTCGGGCTATGGCTGCCAGCTTGGGATGCGTTGTGGAAGTTACCAGAATGGTTGTAGTCGGCGAATGTGAATGGTCATCCGCAGAACTGCTTACAGGTGAACCGGCTAGTGTGTCAAAGATGCCACACACAGAAGATAACCTCCGGCATGAAAATCTTTGGGTAGCAGAGGCACTGGTAACACCAGATCTTAGCTTGATCAGCAGAGATTCAGGTAATGCGCCGCATAGTGGCTCGCCTGCAACAGCTGGGACTGGGCTGCCAACAGACACGGGCCTGAATATATCTCGCGGATCATCCACTGAGCAATTGAGAATCACTTTGACTGGACCTACAACGTCGGGAAAATCCTCTCTTTTGGGGACTTTATCAACAGGGACTCTCGACAATGGCCGAGGTAAAAGCAGACTGAGCCTCCTGAAACACCGCCATGAGCTAGCTTCCGGGATAACAAGTTCCGTGGCGCAAGAACTCGTTGGATACAAGACTTCCTCGTCTCCGGAAACCGCAGCAGAAGTTATCAATTATGCAACTGGGAACGTAACCACGTGGACTGATATACACGCCCAATCTGAGAATGGCCGACTTGTTTTTGTGTCTGATTCTGCTGGCCATCCTAGGTATCGGCGAACCACCGTTCGCGGACTTGTCGGTTGGGCGCCTCACTGGACCTTACTTTGCGTTGCTGGCGATGATGGAACAAACACTCCTCAGGGGGTTGGAGGAACATCATCTGCACAGGATCTCATGGGCACTCAGGGGGCTGGGATTGATCTGTCGAAGGCACATCTTGATCTTTGCTTGCAGCTGGAAAGACCCCTTGCAATTATTATAACGAAGCTCGATATTGCCTCTCGGACTAGCCTAAGAGAAACCCTGGGTAAAATTCTCTCCGCCATCAAGGCCGTTGGGAGAGTTCCAATGATTGTTCCTCCGGACCAAACGAAAAATATCATGGAGTCCGACCTTCAGTTGATACCGGATAAGGATGCAGATACAGTGAAGAAGATTGTGGGCACACTAAACCCAGACAACCTCACAAAGGTGGTGCCAATAATTATGACATCTGCCGCAAAGGGAACGGGAATACGAATGCTACACTCTCTTTTCTGCAGTTTGCCAATTCCAAGCACCCCCACTTCACATGACTACATAGGAGAAGTCTTGAACCCCGAGCAGCCTGCCTGTTTGTTCCATATTGAAGATACGTTTGCTCTTCCAGCGGCCTTTGCCATGCAAACATCTATCAAAGATACTCAGTTAGAAGAGGGAACCGTGGTTGCCGGGCATCTCCGATTTGGCTCCCTTTCAGTTGGAGACAATATCGTTGTCGGTCCATTCCCTGCGGACTCCGGGAGTGATGATGAGGCTTTATTACCACTGTCTTCCTCTGGAGCAAGGCAACACTCTCGGGCATCTCTCAACGACAACCAGGAGTTTGAACTAGGACGATCATCATCCCATCCGTCGGCTTCTGAGCTCGCTCGGGCGGCACGACGTGACGCTGCTTCGGCATCCGCATCTCCCGGCGAATGGCACAACGCGCACATAGTCAGCATACGAAATCTTCGACTTCCTGTTCATAGCCTACAGGCCGGGCAAGTTGGAACCATTGGCATCGTGTTTGACATACCAGAAGTAGAAAACCCGACAGACCCTTTCGAGCGGCGACCAACCCAAGCACCGCGCCTTCGAAAGGGCATGGTTCTCGCCATACCAAGTCACCATATGAAGGACACCGGACTATCGCTCCAGGCGGTCAGCAGATTCACTGCCTCTTTCGAAGACGAAGATATCAATTCGATCACTCTCGGCAGTCTTGTTGTCATCTATATCGCTTCCATCAGGGCATCGGCACGCGTGGTTAGACTCACGCCACATGCCCCAGCTTCGGAGAGGGGGCAGGATGCAGATGACGACGAATCAAACATGTTCGGCGAAGAGGATGACGACCCGGGGCCTCCTATATTTGGCTCGGATGGGGTCACTGATGTGACGCTAGAACTCATGACAACACGGGAGTGGATCGAATTGGGGTCGCAGGTTCTGATCATGCCTGGTGGGGGCCATGGCTTATACTATGGCTCGGAGAGGGGAGAGAAGGGGATTGCAGGGCTTGAAGGGTTTGTTGGGAAAGTGATTGAGGTTGTAGATTGGTAAAATTGCCATATCAGTGGTAGTGATGACATTTATGAATATATAATGTTTTGGTTTTGTTTCGCTATATATTACATTCGGTCTATGGGTTCTTCAGACTGCCTTGGATTTTGTCGTGAGTTCGGTTTTGGCACGCCAGGGAAGTGCACCCAGCACCTCGCTCTGCTGCCCTTTTCAACTGAAACCCTTGCCCTCTTCTGCTTCGTGGTGGATTGGGATATTCCTCGCAAATCCCCTGTGGTATCTCCTTTTCTTACACCCAAGTTCCTATTGGCATCATCAAGTCCAGACCTTCCTCGTCCCGTTCCCATAATTCCTCATCCGACCACCTATGCCCGTACCAGCCCATAAACCAACGTCCACGTCAACACAAACCCACTCAGCCCATCAATCAACCCACCCATCCAGAGCGTCCACCCACTAACAAAGAACCTCGTCGTATCAAATTCCGTGGCAGCAGTCGGGCGCACACGGAAGACGTATACCAGCGCAGAGGTGATGAAGGTGAGGAGGGCGTAGAAGAGGAACCCGGGGTATGATTCGAGGCCGAGGATTCCGGCGGCGATGCCGAGTAAGGAGGCGATCAAGTTGTGGAGGTTGGCGAGGGTCTGTACGTGCATTAGATCAGGAAGCCACGGCTTGAAGAAGTCGTGCCCGAACGGGGGTGGGAGGGGTGGTGGTTACCTTGGTGTTATGCACGATGCTATCCGGCACCAGCGGGTTAATCTGGAGTTCGCGCTCCGAGATCATCTTGAACAGTCAATTGGGACCTCTGAGGTCGGATGCCCGGCGTGGGAGACGTGTTCGGAATCCGGGGGTGGCTATCGGGTCCGGAATTCGAGGCGTTCGTGCGATTCTGTGGTATAAGGAGTACAGGTGACGTTAGGTCGCGGCTGAGGGTACCGGAAGCGCGGATTCTGGTGCGTGCGCTGATTGGGTGAGGGCGGATCTGACGGCGGCTGCCTTGCGATCGTCGGGACGCTGGTGGGGAATTGGAATTCGACACCCTGGGGTCAATATACGTGTGCCCTGGTACAAACATAGCCTCATAGTTCGGAAGAAGCCTGGTAATTGACTACTCGGGGTCGCCGATATTTACTTGATTTGGTACTTTATTGCTATCAAGGCTATTTAATTTGGAATTTATTATATTATTATATTTGCGCGAGGAAATAAAATATGTGAGATTTGTCATAAGTTATTATTCAAAAACAACCAATTTAGGATATCATAAGTTAACTGCCATGGTATAAATGCTTCCGCCTTCAAACTCCCTGCCCAGTGGCAAATGCTGACAATATTCAAGTTTACGCTGCCACAAATCGGCCGTAGTCATCCAAGTACCTAGATTATATATTAGCTTCGCCACATCTGCCACGTTTATGGCACTTACTCCTGAAAGAAGGTACTCAGAGAGTACCCTGGAATTGCCACCGTGCGCCGAAGGTATTTGACAGCCCTTGCAAAGTGCTGTTCAGCGCAGGATGAGGGTGACACGTTCCCCAAGTTCATGGATGCCTCTGCCGCCTGAAAGATTGATTAGATGGTAAACCTAAATTGTCCGGCTGTGATCCTTACCGAACTCAGCAGCTCCCCTGTCAAACTGTTGCTTCCCTCCGCTGCCGCGACTGCCTTGGAGAAAAAATCAACTGCTGGCTGTAGGTGTGTTCTTGCCTCTACATGGAGTGGGCCCTGGGCGTTTTTATTCACTGCTCTTCTGTCAGCAGTGATACAGATTGATTTATGGTGCCTTCCATCTTGAAGTGTTCTATTAAATATGATAAGCTCACCAGTAGAATCGCTTGACACGCAGCTTCCCTCCTCATTATGGATTCTGGCCAAATAACCCTGTGATATTTGCAGCCAGTTATTACCCAAACCTGGAAAGAATCAGTTTGAATCCAATACAATATTTTGTCATCATACCCTTCAAAATAGTGACATTATCAGGGTGGTCCCTCAGAACCCTTAACCAGGACGACTGGCACCACCGAGCAATATCCCGTATACAACCTTCATCGGCATCGTGAAATGCGTAGTCCTGAAGTACTTGTATCAACCAAACCTGTTCCTGAAGACGTCCGGTATCCTTCAAGAAGCTCATGGCGTCGATAGCTCGGGTTGCTGATCTGGCCGTTGATAGCCATTGCTCCCATTCTCCTGGGCGCTCTGATAACATATTGTCTAGCAACTCAAGATTGTGTTTCACATTTGCCAAGTTGGCCTCGCTCTTCTCAGATAATACCGTGCCTTTATCTTTACCCTTTGAGGGTCGGTGTTTAGAAGATCCCGGTGACATACTGCAAAAACGCTCGTTCTAATGGATATAGAGACTGGGTTCAGTTGTATATCTATTACTCTGGAAACAAAAGAAGCTATCACTGTTGGTGGTTTTGATCTGGGACAGATATATGAAGGGAATTCATCTAGCATTATATAAACTAGAGTCAGACTCGACCTAGACCTGCACCAACACCACCTTACCGTGTCAGATCAGGACTTGCGTTAGCATAGTGGCTCATGGAATCAAGAGCGATATCAGGTCACCGTCCACGCCACCTCAGAATACCAACCTGATACTGTACATGTATTATAATCTTGCATAAGCAGACTGGGAGGCTAGGTGATCATTCAAGCTACCGTCGACCAGGTTCGAGAAGTAACCGGGTTCCGGCGTCTGGAATGCAGGGAACGCAGTGGATGGCGTTATAAGCACATTATCCTATCATGGACTCGATAGAGACAGGGGAGACAGTTAGAGTTGCGGAGTGAGCGACATGCGATGGAAAGACTAGGGGTCAAATACGGGCCACATAGTCATACAATCAACAAGGCTGTGATGACAAACGCGACAGAATCGCTGATAGAGGCGAGTGTCAGCCTTGGTCTGGCCTGTCAACCATAGAATAGATCTTCTAGCATTGTCTAGCGTTGATTAAAAAACACACGGGGATATGGGGATACAGCAGAATGGTTCCCATCGCCCGAAACGCCAAGAGCGGGAATCTGACAGTCGGGACTTAAATGTGTTTGTCAGCGAAATGGCCTGCTCTTTTGGGCTAAAACAGGGACGATATTTGCAAAGTCACTTATTAGTTATCCAAATCTGAGTCTTAACCTGCATGACGGATCTGTTACTCATATTTGGGGCCGCATACCGTCGCATATGTATCGTAGATGGCCAGATCATTAAAGGGAGACGACGGCAATGACGACGACGACGACGACGACTATTTGGGTGGTTGCCTTTCTGATGATCAAAGTATGACCATTCTGCGACTTTGACTGCCATCCCGTGATATTATCGCAATGTCCTGCACCAGCGACCGAATAGTACCAGTAACCATAACTGTCCCTGATGCTGAAGATATTTTGAATGCTTACATAAAATATAAAATACGCAATTAAACCATGGTTGACATTCAAAGATTTGTATTATGCACGGTGTACTTTTAGTATGTGAGTATGAAACAATTGATAGGCTACTTTGCATGTGATGCAGCAAGGCTGAGAAACCCATGGTTCAGCCTTCCCTGAATCGTGATCCATTTCCCACCCTTAACGAGTCCCCGGTAATTATTGATCCAGGAACACCTGGCCGCCTTGGTGCCCTCCGTGCAACTGGCCCGCGTCAAACACCAGCATTCCTTTCAGCTTCTTCTTCCACACGCGTTGTTATACTGGCTTGAATTATAACCATGACCCTCGATCGATAGCACCACTCAACATGGACGCCGTCGTCTTCGAAGACTCGCCTCTCGCTAGCTACTTTGAGGGCATGTCCCCCCTTCCGTCCCAACCCAGGAGGTTTACTGACAGAGAATCAGGGGAAGGCGACAAATCAGATTCCTGGTCATCAGATGAAAAGCAAGACGAGCCATCCTCAACGAACTCAAGCCCATCATTTGCCCCACGAGGCAGGCCAACCGTCCCTTCGAGATTCCGCCACAAACTTACTTCGCCGCTGAGGATAACCGTACCAAGAGCGAGTGCCGCGACTGCGATTCGGAATACTTATTCGGTACGTTGATATGATGCTGATAGCAAGCCATGGACTTTCTCTGACGAAGAATACAGGAAGCACTGAATTCACGGTTGGGAAAGGCCGACAATACCAAATTCCAGGAACGCTTTCGATATATTATAGTAGCATCGCAGCTGCTGAACGACCGACAATACCATGGGCAGGGTTATGGCGGGAAGTCGCCACCGCGTTCGTCAGATGACGCGCCTGCTGTCTCCTTGAAAACGTTCAGCCCACGAGGCGCTGTTGTCACAGCTCTGGCCGCGTTTGGATCGACTTGGATGATTCGCTGGGGTTCTTCTGGGCAAGGCTGGATATCCGTCACCTTACGGTGTATAACCATCGCGGCACTGTTGGTGGCAAGTGCAATAATAAGCCAAGCATACCTACGGCGCAAATGGCTACATTACCTCCGCGAGCAGAATATCACCGAGGCTACGAGACTAGTTGGACAGACGCAAGATTTAGATTCTGCAGTGGCAGCCGCGTTATCTCTTATACAAGAAGTTGAACTGGTGTCGAGAGGTTATCGACTGTAAGCACACAGACACAGGGGATAGTAATTCGCAACGCTAATACCTACTTAGAAGCCTGCCACTACCACCGATAACACGACTTGAAGACCGCAGCCAAGCGAGAAGATGCCTTCAGTTACGCCGAGCATTATTTGACAGTGCCGTAGAGCTGACGCGCCGATATCACCAAGGCTACCTCGCCCTTCAGCCATTGACAGAAACGCTTAACCTTGAGAAATACTACGATATATATGATATAACAACTATTGATATGCAAGAGGCTCTTACCGAGTATACCAAAGACGAGTTCGAAGATTACGAGTCTTTGAGGGTCTTAAAAATACTCATATCGAGATTCGTTACCTTGCGGAAGGTAGTCCTTTGCTGCCTTTTGGCACTTGACGCAGACGGCGGCAAGGAAGATTTCACGAGGTGGAGAACTGCCCTAGAGGAGATCAGGGGGCTTTCGGATGTCGCATCTGTGGCCGAAAGTCGGATACGGTCCGTTTTTGAACAAGAAGAATGTAAGCATTGCCTATTCCGTGACCCATGGAAGCTCCTAACAGAACCAGCATTCCCAGTACCAACGACTCCCAAATCTCCCCTGACGCCTGGGCGCGAACGATGGAGAGACCAGCTGCGGAAACTAAACACACTATCGACTGGAATCAGAGGCCTACAAGCCAAAATGCACGTTTTACGCGAAGAGTCTGACAAAACCTTGGATGAATCCGAAGATATTTCCCAGCTGGGGCCGCATTTGATGATTCAATATGATGCTATAGGCGTGGATTTAAGATCGCTAATGAAAGAATGGGAAGCTGGCAAAGCAGCTCTTGCGAACACGATCGACCGCAACGAGAGACGTATTTCCTCCATGAGTGGATTACTATCCCCGACAACTAGCTTAGGTGGCCTCACATCGGTGGAAGAAGGCACCCCTGCAGATGCCTTGAAGGCTTTGAACGGAGAAAGTCGCTTGAGCCCCGAATTGAGTTCGGAGAATGAAGAGGTATTCGAGGCTATTGGCCTCCCGCGCCCAGGTATAGGCCCACGAAGCAACCTCACACGAGAAGAAAGAATTGTCAAGATGAAGGAGGACAGAGTTAAGCGGGAAACGGCGCGAGAAACGGCAGAGGCGAGCACGAAGATGCTTCGTGAGCTCGAATCGGTGATAAATCTCCGACCTCGGCGCAAAACGGGACCAGGTTCAGGGACACGAATCACGTCGCTATGATGAACGAATTTTACTGTATATATTTGACCAAGACAGGGCCTGACGGCAGCGATTTCATTTTTACTTAATTGGTGGCGCTTTCCTGGGTGGGAACCCACATGCATGGCCAGGAGCCTTGGAGCATATACATATACCCGGTAATCTGTAATTAGATACATAATAAAGTTACCTTGCTCAAACAATTTTTCTCCTGATTGACAAGAAATCTGACTTGTCATAATCACGTGACGGCTAATATATTGAAGGGGGCTGTTGCAGTGGAAACCACTTAACGCGTAGAGCAAACACGCTACTTGAACGCGTCCCTTGCCCCTCCACACTTCTCACTTCACGAAAACCACGTAAACTGCAATCCACGCAACTCCCGTCACTCAACCTCAGCATCGCCTCTATACCTCCCACACAACAAACAACAAAATCTAGTCAAGAGTAAGTCAGGATCACCCTCATTAGCTTCAAATGTTACCATTGGTCCCTCTGCTGACTCTACCCAGTGCTTGAAGCACGTCTCGAACAGGCCAACCTGCTGAAGAAGGTGAGCATGGGCTGATTACACTCCACGAAGATACAGACTAACCTGTGCAGGTTGTCGATGCCATCAAGGACCTGGTGCAAGACTGCAACTTCGACTGCAATGATTCCGGAATCGCCCTCCAGGCGATGGACAACTCGCACGTCGCGCTCGTGTCCATGATGCTCAAGGCCGAGGGATTTTCCCCATACCGCTGCGATCGCAACATCGCGCTTGGTGTTAACCTTACATCCTTGACCAAGGTTCTCCGGGCGGCGCAGAACGAGGATATCCTCACCATCAAGGCTGAGGACGCACCTGATGTGTTGAACCTTGTCTTTGAGAGCAGCGACAGCGACAGGTTGAGCGAGTATGACCTCAAGTTGATGGATATTGATCAGGAGCACCTTGGTATCCCAGAGACCGAGTACTCCGCTACTGTGTCGATGCCATCTGCTGAGTTCAAGAGAATCTGCATGGACCTGATGGCACTTTCCGAGTCTGGTAAGCAACCACCTACCCTGGGCTTCATCCACAGGTGCACTATCTAACAAGCTGCGCAGTGTCTATCGAAGCTTCCAAGGATGGAGTCAAGTTCTCGTGCGCTGGTGATATTGGAAACGGAGCTGTTACTCTCCGCAGCCACACAAACGTCGATAAGCCAGAAAACAATGTTGAGATTGAGCTCACCGACTCTGTCGCCTTAACTTTCTCCCTCAAGTACCTTGTCAACTTCTGCAAGGCTTCCGGTCTGTCCGGTACCGTTAAGTTGTGCCTCTCCCCCGAGGTTCCTCTGCTGGTAGAGTATGCGCTGGCCGGCAGCAGCTACTTGAGGTTTTACTTGGCACCAAAGGTAATTTCCAACGCCATCCTTACTGCCTGTATTCTACTAACATACTCTAGATTGGTGATGACGAATAAATGGATTGGGATAGCGATGATATAAAGAGCATTTTACATCCTGCAGGGCGCGTATGGTTGACTTTCATGGATACTGGTTCTTCTCGTCTGCGATTATTGTCTTTTTTTTTACGAGGAATGAACAAAAATGTTCTAGCTAGGGTTCAGACAATCATGAACACTACTGTTATAAACAGATATCGAGAACATTAAGAGTTCACCCTATGACTTGAAAGGCAACGTGTGACGTGTGTATATGCGGTAACGATAGAGAGCTTCGCCAAGACATTTCCCCACACTCTCCGCTAAGGTCCCGAGTCATATTTCGTGATGACAAACAGAAGTCATCATCCTTCTGTCATCTATATAAAGTCTATACCTCCATACTACCAGTTGGGCGCCTTCCTTGGATATCGCTGGGCACCGAATCCTCACCGCCTTGAACACGACGATTATTTTCAAGGACGGGCCGGATAATCCATTGAGGACCCCGCACCAACCCCGCATTATTGCTCCTGCATATCAAAAAGATGGCAACCAAGGACTTAATACCTGAGACAAGGGTTCTCACTGTCGCAAGCCATGTATGGATACACCACTAGTATTTCCTGGAGTCCCTGAACTAACAGTCTCTCTCCAAGGTCACCTATGGGTGAGTCTCTCCACGCAGTCGCTCGAAGCCCTCGACCCGTCCACTAAGACCGCGCAGATATGTTGGGAACACAATGTCAGCCTTCGTGCTGCAGGCGATGGGCTGTGAAGCCTCAGCCATAAATACCGTAAACTTCAGTATGCCCGACTTGCGCCGATTGGAAGAATGCGACAGCTAATAGTGGATGAAGGCAACCATACGGGATACCGACAAGTCAAAGGCACGAAGACGACGGCGGCTGATATCGGGGATTTATACCTTGGTCTTAAGAACTCGGGACTCGATGACTTCGATATGATGCTCTCGGGCTACATACCTGGTAGGGAGGCGGTGGAGGTGGTTGGCACTATCGCGCGCGAGCTGAAATCCAAGGCGGCTGAGAAGCCGGGGAGCTTCTTCTGGGTGCTGGATCCGGTTATGGGCGACAATGGGAGGCTATATGTTGCGGAAGATGTCGTGCCAGCGTATAAGAAGCTGGTGTATGACGCTGATTTAATTATGCCAAACCAGTTTGAAGCAGAGTTCGTCGCGTCCCTTGACTGCGCCAGAAGCACTTGACTAACACCCACCAGGCAACTCTCCGGCATCAAAATCACAGATGTACACTCGCTAAAGGAAGCCATCACCTCTATCCACGAAATCTACAAAGTCCCACATGTCCTGATAACATCCGTCAACCTCACTGCGCCAGGGGAAGTCCCGTCGCTCTCGGTGGTTGGAAGCACGAAAACGTCTCTGGACAAACCACGAATCTTCCGAGTCCAAGTCCCTTCGCTCGACTGTTTCTTTAGTGGCACAGGAGACATGCTCGCTGCGCTTATGGTTGTAAGGTTCCGAGAGGCGGTATGTGAAGTTGATGGGCTCGGGCAGAAGGACTCGTGGGTTAGTGGCGATGAGGTGTCTGCGACTGACCTGCCGTTGGCGAGAGCTGTTGAGAGGGCGCTCGCGAGCATGCAAGAGGTTCTAGCGCGGACACTGGTGAAGAGGAATAAGGATATTGCGGCCTGGGAGGAAAAGCATGCTGAGAGCGGCGCTGTGGATGATGCAGATGTTGAGAAGAAGAGGCATTTGATGAGAACCAAGGCAGCGGAGGTGAACCTTGTGAGGAATCTGGAGTGTCTGAAGCACCCAGAAGTGAAGTATCAGGCGGAGCAAATCGATATTGTTGGGAATATGGCAATTGGTACTGCATGAGGCGAGATTTGGTGAGTATACCAGAACACGTAGACACTAGATCCGGTTTAGAGTTACAAACGAGCCACAAGCTCTATACAGAGACTAAGAATAATGGGCAGGTAGTTGAATCTATCTGATCCCCATCTATGCCACATAACACATCTATACCACATAATTGCGTCAAATCATAACCACCCAATGCCCCATCTATTTTATTCATCACATTCATCCCCCAATCAAGCCTTACCAACACCAGTGCTTCCAAAGCCCCCCTCTCCCCTAACACTCTCCTCCAGCTCCGCAACCTCCACAACCTCTGGGGTATAAATCCTCTCCAACACCAACTGTGCCACGCGATCGTGCTCCTTAACCACGAAATCCACATCGCTGTGGTTGAAAAGCAGCACCTTCACCTGGCCCCTATAATCGGCATCAATAACTCCCGCACCCGTGTCAATGAAGTTCTTAGCTGCGAGCCCAGAGCGGGGCGCGATGCGTCCATCTATTAGGGAAAGGCGTTAGTAAATGATTACGTGAGACTCGTAAGGAGGACCAACAGGTTCCAGCAGGCACGGCCATGCTGAGATCAGTATCTACGAGTCCCTTTCCCCGAGCGGGAATAGTCGTCTCCTTGCTCGCGTACAGGTCGTAGCCAGCGGCAAAGGCGCTGCCGCGGGTAGGGAGCTTGGCCTTGTCGCTCAGCTTCTTGATGAGGAGGTGGGGTCCATCTTGGACCTTTGTCACTGGGACAGAAGCGGCGGCGGGAGCTGTAGATGCCATTGTACCGTTAGACGAGTCGTGAGCGGTTTTGGTGCGTTTGGGGAGCGGTGAGGAGATTGGAGATTTGAGATCTGCTGGTGCTGGTGGTGGAGTGGACATTTTGGGGTTTGTGAGTTTGGACTAGGAAACGTTGACGCGATGGAGACGCGACGTGCGTGGAGACCAGCCTTGCCAAGCCACAGATTTCTATTCATAGCAACACTACGCCTCGACTGCGGCTGAGTGTCCACAATGCTGATGTCTATCCTCCATCCTCTAATCTAAAAGCTTGACATTCCTTTTGCGATCCAAAACCTCAAAATACCCTACAGTTCAACCTGTCTTTGCTTTTGAGCGTCTTCACGGCTGTTTGCTCCCTCGATTCTGCTCACAGCGATCCTCACGGCTGAAAAGACAATTTTATTTGGGCCATCCCTTGTTGACGCAGTAATGGCTCTCACGTCTCACCTCCCCCGGATCAAAACCGGTCTCCATGGCGCCCAAGCCCTCTTCACCTTGGTCGCCGTATGTATAACGATTGCATATATGACCAAGGGGGCATTTAAAGCCGGGGCTATTTCGTGGTATTTGGCATTAGTTTGTTTACACCATGATATTTACCTTCTAGGCAGCCAACTAACCAACAACAGTGTTTCCTGTCCATCCCACCGATGATTTACAACGGCATGACGCTCCTCTTTGATCGCTCACGCAGCTGGGCCAACGCCTACGTATTCGCCGGCCTTGACATACTTTACGCAATCTTCTGGCTCTCGGCATTCGCAGCCGTTGCTGCCTTCACCAGCCACGGCGGTTGCTTCCGCGCATGTGGTCTGTCAAAGGCCATGGCCGGGTTCGGCTTCTTCATATTGTAAGCGGCGTGCACTCCCGCCAGGGACCAAGGGTCTTTGCTAACTCCATCGGTTTAGTGTTCTTTGGGTCCTCACAGCCGCCATCTCCGTCTATGGCGCTATCTACTACCGCAACCATGGCTCTCTCCCAGGAGCACGGATACCGAACAACGCGGCGATGATCGATCCCGACCGCGAGGCTTTCTCGACCTTGCCGCACGATGACGAATACGCGCCTGTCCACGGCAATGACAAGGACGAGATTGACCGCCTGGGGCGCTTTGATTCGGAAATGGGAGGAGGAAGCAGCAGCCACCCATTCGAACCGGCAAGCTATGATAATGCCTACGCAAGGCCCGGAAATGATGATGATGACACGCTCTACTCGTCGGCACCAAGCTATAGGCCGGCTACCGTGGAGCCGGACACGGATACTAGCTATGGAGGAGCAAAGGCGGGGAGGGTCCAATTCCCAAACGCCCCGTACTGAAAAGTTTGGTTGCATACGGCATGAATGTGTTTGGGGCGTGGCGTTGGCGTTTTTTTGTCTTTTGGTGTATGATATCCGACTGCTAGGACTACCCTCGCAGTTCAGCTGCGTTATGTTGGAGAGTTCATGTAGATATATATATGGAGTTGTAGACTACGGTGGATCTTTACTGTTTATACGATTTTATTCTTATAGTTCAACCTGGCCTTCCCATTAAGTAGCTATTGACACTCTGTAGTGTTGAGCGGCTTGGGTGTGAATCCGGCATGGCCGTCATGATCCACCCTAGGCGGCGCCGAATAAAGGCCTTATCTATGTCGGTATTTTCTTGCCCCAGTTCGAGTAAATCACCGTTATCATCATATAGGATGCAAAGTACGGCAAGCGCAACTCCAATGGAGAGATCTTTGGCATCGGGGCATGCCGCCACAATCCTAGGGGACTTCGTCTCAGCGGAGACCACCAAGAGTGACTTCTTGACAAAGTCAATCGTTTGAGGCAAAGCGGATCGCAGGTTGCGGCTCCCAATTTTCCCAGAGCCAATCCCAATCTCCAGATTGTGTTTATCCTTTTGCCAGCTTACATGAGATGTAATTTCGGAGCAAACTGTAATGATAATATCTCCATCACCAGCAGCCTGTGCCGCAAGAGATGCCGACGACGTAACATAAAGAGAAGAGGTCGGTGGCAGAAGGGTAGGGCTAGGCTTGCCGGTGTTGGCATTGGAAAAGCTCGACACCAACTCCGTGATCAAGCCCGGGAGATCAGATTCCGGTGTGGAGAGTAGGAGCTCACTGTTCGGCCAGAACACGGCAGGAGTCAATCCATGAGCCCAGTTCTCAGTATCATCCCCAGAGCCTTGAATGTAGCCGCCTTCGCTGACTTCACCACCGGCAACTCGCCGAGATGCCGTGCAGCATATTACGGGGTGATAATCGCTAAATACTTGTTCCTCGGCAGGGAGTGCTGACTCTGGTGTTACCCAGAGTGGTCTTATTGGTTTGGAAATGTGCTCTCTGAGCGCCTTTATGTCGATTCCTAGGCTGGCGAAGGACGCTGCGAAGTCGTCTAATCGTGCAGTAATCTGCGTATTCTCGGAGTCCGAGACAGCTTGCGGTGGAGTGTAGAGCTTGTGGTACTCGGGCTTGGTTGGGAAGAGGGAGCGGTTGATTATGCTACACCATATTGGAATCGTCTTGCTCAGGGCGTCTGGCATTCCTGTGGCAGCGTTAGCTCGCACATAAGGACGTGGGAGTGACATTGACGAACTCTTCCCCCTCCTTGTAGAGTCCACGATGGTGCATCTGCAAAGATTTAGTGTCGTATTCAAACCCATGTAACCCCATGCGCCTACCCATCACCCTTTCCAATCAGCTCTAAGAGGTGAGTGTTTAACCTGCGAGTGCTGAACTTCCAAACACCTGTATGTCCATCGGTGCTTTTAAAGTATGCGCTCCCTGCCTTAGCCTCTGGGTCAATATACCAGCTTCCACAGCGTTCATTGGCGACTAGAGGGCGGCTGTAAGCTTCCGACACACTTTGCACAAAAGCGGCATCGACAAGAATCGACTGTAGCCTGTTGTGGATGGAGAGAGTGTGGCGCTTGATGTCTCCTAGGGTCTTGGAGAAGTTATGGTTTGCTTGTTCCGAGAAGATGAGGTCGGAAGTAGTAGTTGGTGGCGGCATTCTCTTGTGTCGTGGGAGTTCGTTATAATTGAGAGCATGATGTCGCGATTTCGATCTCGGAACTTGAAGTGTTGTGCGAGGCTGGGATTAAGCCTTGTTGATCTGTGGATCTTGCAGCCGATCCTGGAGTCGTGAATCACTAAAGCCGATCACTGGGGCGGCTGTCATTGATTGCTACCCGGGCGCTGGCATGGCTGGTTGACCGGGTATATAAATTGATGACGAAGTTAGTTATTGGTACGCCTTGTTTGCGTATCAATTGAAGTGTTCTTGTGTTTATATGGAGATTTGATATTCATTTAATTCCCTTAATATGGTAAAATTTGCTGAAACCTTTGTTGTACATGTGTTGCGCGAAACAACAACTGGGAGATTTCGTGGCACATGCGCTCCCCGGTTTCAGTCTCCATTGAAACCTTCCCCTCTCATTTTCTGCGCGTTTGTGTATTTACCTTGCTCATCTTTCTCGTCCCATAGGAAATTGAGACGATAAGTAGCAAAACGATAGAAACAAGCGGCATGCATGCGGCCTGATTGAGAAAATATCAAACACTTTGTCTTAGTCTCCCTGCCTCGTATTCACCTTGTCATCTGTTGATGTCTTTGACCTTTTCGGCTGGCACGGCAACGAATACCGTATAGGCCGCCCCCTAAATCTTAAAATAGGATCTCACCTCGATCCCACCTCATCTTGATCCTTTCTACTTCCAAGAACACGTCTCTCTCCTCTCGCACATATTTCCCAAAGTTCACTTTCCTCTCAATTCACATTCGTTTTTGCTTAATATCTCGATTTTTAATTCTACAACTCTTCACACAGTTACCTTAATCTACAGCAACCATGCGTTTCTCTACCATCTTCCTCTCCACCGTCGTCGCCGCTCTGTCGGTCCAGGCTCAGGCCAACAACGGAACTGCCACCACCGAGAGCGCTGTTGTCTCCGGAACCGCAAAGCCCAACGCAGCCCAGCAGTCTGCCATTGCCTGCATCGCGACTTGTAAGTTACCAATCCTCCCGTCGCGCTTTCCACCGCGTTTTCTAACACGCTCTCAGGCCCTGACAATGACAACGACTGCCGCGCCAAGTGCCAGCAGCTCGCCAACTCCGTGAACCCCATCGGTGACTGCCAGGCCGCCTGCCCCAAGGGTGACGGCAAGGCTGCCGGCAACTTGGCCTACAAGGAGTGCATCTCGAACTGCCAGACTGTTGCCCCCCAGCCAACCGCCGGCGATGACAGCACCACTGCCGATTCCACCGCCAAGCCAACTGGCAGTGAGTTTTCTCCTACACCCTATTAATACAAAGAAACGCGCTAATATATCATTTACAGCTGGCACTGGAACTGGCTCCGGCTCTGACTCCGGCTCCGACTCTGCCTCCCCCACTGAGTCTGGCTCCGACTCCGACGTGAAGGCTACCGATGCTGCCCCATCCCCCAGCACAACCGGTGCTGCTGCCAACATGGCCGTCAGCGTCTCCGTTGGTGCCGCTTTCGGTCTGTTCGCCATGATGCTCGCATTGTAAGATGGTTGTCGATTGGTTGATGTCGGTGGGTGTCTTTGGAAAGCGGCGTATGGAAATGCATGAGGGTACCATATCGCGTAATAAACTTATAATCGGTCCGTTCAATTAGTTAGGGAATTGCAAATCCAATTCATCCTCAAATTCAAAGTTTGTATTGGCATTTGTCTAAGCTATGTTGCTCAGCCATGGTAGGCTGAGCTTCTTCATCTCGACGGCGAGCTGGAAGAGGTAGTCTAAGCTGTGGGGGAGTTAGCTTGTGATTGCTTGCATTGAATATGCCGACTACTAACCTTTCGCACTGTGTCTTTGCCTTGTGCACAGTCTCACCCCACACGTAGATCCCATGTCTCCTAACCAACACCGCATACGTATCCGGGTATTTATCCATAGCCGCCTCCAAGCTATCCGTCAAGTCCTCCTCAAACGGCGTATTCTCAATCACCGGTATCCTCAGCGTATCATGATACCCCAGATTCCCCGTCTTCTGGAAGCCCTTCCCAAACCCCTTGATCTGCTCAATATTATTAATCTCAAAGATATCCGTCTCCGCCCCGCTCTGCTCCAACAGCAGCGTGATAAGCACCGCCCACTGCGAGTGCGTGTGGATACAGCACCCGGCGTTGCGCTTGTTGAACGCCGCCAGGAAGAGCGGGGTACATTGCGACGGCTTGAATGACGGCGGGGATCGGAGGTAGACGCGCTGCTTGGGGTCTGTCTGCGCCTTCAGCGAGAGGACGTAGATATCCTCGGGCTTCATGAGCTCCTTCTGCACGCCGGATGGCGCGAGGTAGACTAGGTCACTGGCGGGGTCGTCAGAACATGGGCAGAGGTTTGCGACGCGGGGGTGGCTCACTCGTTGCGGATGCTGGCTCCTCCACCGGTACCTGTAACCCATCCCAGGTGCCAGAACTTTGCGCATAGCTCGGGGATGAGGTTGGCGGGGTGTTGCGCATCATCCGATTTCACCAAGTGGTCATTGTTGGTGTTCTTGGTGGGCTCGAGTGGGGGAGACCCGATTACGGCCATGGTGCTTGCGTCTTGAGGTGTATTTGCGATTCAAAGATGCGGACGAGAGATGGGAGGTGGGAAGATCAGAGAGAAATAGGTTTGCTATTAAGTGTTATTTATATGCTTGAGGCTATGATGTGGGCGGTCGTCATCTCTTGACATCCATTTTACTATTTTTTTGGGCTTTGTGGTACCTACCTTACCGATTGCGAAATCGTACAGTACAGTACCGCAGAGTGGTGCTCTATCATCGAGCTCTGATTGATCAATTGTTGATAGAGTATTGGAGTAAAAAGAGCTCTAGAGTACTTTCGGCTTAAAGTAAATAAGACGATAACGGGTGACAGGAACATCCAAATACAACCATCAACCTCAATAGCTATTAGTAATATAGTGACAAGACAAACGCGCGTTTCTAGAGTAATAACACCTTATTATTTTATGCAATAGCAAGAATAAAGTAAGACTGGTCTCATCCTTTACTAAATACAGCAAGTGCTAGACAAATGATTATGCCATTCGGTAAGTGCTAGGTTACTTACTCTGTTAGGTGGTCGTAGTGGTCCCCTCACTAGTAATTGATATGTGTTCTTTTGGATTCCCTGACCCCGGACTTAAATTCCACCGTCACCCTCAAACACCTCCTCTCCTCACCTGTCATTCTTGAAATCTCCCACTATCCTCCTACCCTCTCAAGACACTTGAGCTCGGGATTCTGATTTGCACTCCTGCTGCAGTTGTATTAATCCATAATTGCACTTTGATCCCTTGATTGACTTGTTGAGTCGTTGTCCATCATGCGTTTCAACGCTGCGGCCGTCCTGTCGACAGCTCTCCTCGCGGGAGCTGCCCACGCCCAGGCTGAAGTAAAAGAGGCCGATGCCTCTGCTGCCGTCGACGCAGTGGTCCTTCCTTCCTTCACCGTAAGCTTAAACCTGCCCTAGCTATCCGCAGGCCGTCGACATCCAGCTAACTTGAGGATAGCCTACCAAGATTAAGGGCGACTTCGTGGAGCAGTTCACGGATGACTGGGAGAAGAGATGGAAGCCATCCCACGCGAAGAAGGATATGAAGGGATCCGACGTGGATGAGGAGTGGGCATACGTCGGCGAGTGGGCTGTTGAGGAGCCACATGTGTTCAAGGGCATCGAGGGCGACAAGGGTCTCGTTGTCAAGAACGCGGCTGCTCACCACGCCATCTCGGCCAAGTTCCCCAAGCCAATTGAGAACAAGGGCAAGACTCTTGTTGTCCAGTACGAGGTCAAGCTTCAAAGTGAGTACAGCCAGATCACAGCTTGAAAACCATTACTGACTGGATTTAGACGGCCTCGAGTGCGGAGGCGCCTACCTGAAGCTCCTCAGAGACAACAAGGCCCTTCACCAGGAGGAGTTCTCCAACTCCTCCCCCTATGTGATCATGTTTGGCCCCGACAAGTGCGGCCACACCAACAAGGTCCACTTCATCGTCAACCACAAGAACCCCAAGACCGGCGAGTACGAGGAGAAGCACATGAACAGCCCACCTACCGCCCAGATCTCCAAGACCTCTGAGCTCTACACACTGATCGTCCACCCCAACAACACCTTTGCCATCCGACAGAACGGCAAGCAGGTCAAGGAGGGCAGCCTCCTCGAGGACTTCACCCCATCCTTCAACCCCGAGAAGGAGATTGACGACCCCAAAGACAGCAAGCCAGACACCTGGGTTGAGGAAGCCAGAATCGCCGACCCCGACGCCAAGAAGCCCGAGGACTGGGACGAGGAGGCCCCATTCGAGATTGTCGACGAGGAGGCCGTTATGCCCGCCGACTGGCTCGAGACCGAGGCCCAGGTCATCCCTGACCCAGAGGCCGTCAAGCCAGAGGACTGGGATGACGAGGAGGACGGAGACTGGATCGCCCCCTCCATCCCCAACCCCAAGTGCGAGGACGCCTCCGGATGTGGCCCATGGTCTAAGCCGATGAAGAGCAACCCAGAGTACAAGGGCAAGTGGGTCGCACCATTGATTGACAACCCCGCCTACAAGGGCGTCTGGGCCCCAAGGAAGATCAAGAACCCCAACTACTACGAGGACAAGAAGCCCTCCAACCTCGAGCCCATGGGAGCTGTAAGTCTACCCCCCTCAAGCTAAAACCCAAGTTGAACCTAGCTAACACCCCCCCAGATCGGATTCGAGATCTGGACCATGCAAAACGACATCCTCTTCGACAACATCTACATCGGCCACTCCATCGCCGACGCCGAAGCCCTGGCCGCCGAGTCCTTCGACATCAAGCACCCCATCGAGAAAGCCGCCGAAGCGGCCGCCAAGCCCAAGCCCGCCGACACCCCCAAGTCCGACCTCGACATCACTTTCGGCGACGACCCCATCCAGTTCATCAAGCAGAAAGTCGACCTCTTCATCACCATCGCCAAGTCTGACCCCATCGAGGCGATCAAGTTCGTCCCTGAGGTCGCGATTGGTGCTGGTGTTGGCGCACTTACCATTCTTGGTGTCTTGATTGGGCTTCTGTCTATGGGTGCTGCGCCGGCGCCGGTCAAGGATGCGGCGAAGAAGGGGAAGGCGGTTGCGAAGGAGGGGAAGGAGAAGGCTGCTAGTGCGGCTGCGTCGGCGGTGGACGCAGGAAAGGCGGAGGTGAACAAGAGGACTACGAGGAGTGCTGCTGCTGAGTAGATTATTCGAGTTGAATTGAAGGGTAGGGGGAGTATAAATCTTTGCCGGCGGGGGGGGG
>JPJZ01000929.1:0-32656 GCA_000750815.1 Pseudogymnoascus sp. VKM F-4516 (FW-969) | reverse complement strand
TGCCGGGGTTGGGAGGGATGGGGTATGCGCCTTTGGGAGGTGAGGAGAGGAGGGAAGGGACGGTGGTGAGAGCTATGGGGATGTCGGGGACGGGGAATGGGGACTCATTTTTGAGGGTTAATGCTGTGCGGACTGTGGCTGCTATTGCGAAGTATAAGGGGGATGGGTCGACGTCGTTGCGTGAGGCGTTGAGGGATGTTACGGGGCCCGGTGGGGAGTTGCAGAGGAGTGCTGGGAATCGGTGGAAGAAGACGGGGGAGGGAGAGGGGGGGATGATTGGAATTGAGTGTGCTGTTGTTAAGGGGGAGGATGGAGAGGTTAAGGGGGCCCAGGCTTATGTGTTGGCGGAGTATAACTGTGGTGGCATGTTTAGGGCGACGGTGAATGAGGACGGGAAGGCTGTTGCGAGAGTTTGGAAGGAAGATCAGTATGAGGGCCTGGAAGGGTACGAGAATGAAGGGAAGGAGTATGACCCAAGGGACTTGAAGGGGGAGAAGGCTTGACGGAGAACATAGAAGTTGTCTCGCGAGGTCTAGAAGAAACTGCACATGAATATCAAGACAGCTATGTATTTCGATCTTATTTCATTATCTTTTTGGCACAAGTATCCTTCTACACATATATATAATACACCGTTCCCACCTATGCAAACAAACACGTTTAAAAAAGTTCCCAGTCCAGTGTCGCACCAGATATGCACGATCCCCGCTACTGTTGGCGAGGATATAGAAGAGTTGAGAGGCGGTACGCGTTCGAGGCGTATCGGAAGCAAGCTTAAGCCAGGGCTGGCATAGCCTTGCTGTCGGAAGGAGGAGGGGGTGGTGGTGGCAACTGTAAATAGACTGTTAGTAAAAGTCGAAGAGAATGGGGAACGCCAAATACGAACATCTAATCTCGTGTTCTCCGCCATCATCCTCTGGAATCCGATTCCAACACCCTCAATAACCGCGAGCAGGCAGGCACATCCTATCGCCGAGTTCCTCGCCGCCTTCATGCCGCCACGAACAGCCAACGCACCTCCGGTGAAAAATCCAGCAATAACTGCAACGTGTCAGCACAACTTATCCTCCTGATCGACACTGTGCCAGCAGCACAGCAGCCATTGGTATGGGAGACATACTAGCATTGTACGGGTCCTCCTTCTTGCGAATCCCCTTCACGGCGCAGTCAAAAGTCGAGAACAGGCCTCCCCAGACACCAAAGTTTCCACCCAGCACAGGCGCTCGCGCCTTGATAGCAGTGAGCGCACCGATCCTACGCTCGCCGTACGGCGAGTTCCTGAAGCCCTTGACTCCGTGCCACACAGCGCCTCCGATGGCCTTTGGTCGGATTGTCAGCAATTTTTCCACATCAGGGGGGCCAGGGCTGTCTTACTCCCATGGAAAAGGCACCGCCGAAATCATTGAGTGCCACCCACGGACATGGGTCTCGGGTGTGATCCATCTTCTATAATGGCTGTCTGTGTCCCGTCGCTCGCAAACTCCCCCAAACTCCCGTTTCGTTGAACGGAAAGTTGCGTCGCTGGCCTGTTCGGTCGGGCGGCGTCGAGGCGTGTCTCCTTTCGGATGAAGTGAAGGAGGTGTGAGGGGTATTAGGTGGTATAGCGGCCCTGGTGATGAGAGATGGGCCCGGGGGTTGTCGTCGTTCGGCGGATCGTGGGAAATTGTTAGATTGGCCCTTTTCTTGATGGAAGGCAAGATGATGCGCTTAGAATTTACTAGCGCGGTCGGAATGGTTGCCGGTAGGTTCCGCGGCTGTAAAAGGCTACCGACATTTTGAACATGGGACGAAGGAACACTGGTTCTGTAGTGAACTGGGGTTAGAATAAGTAAAAAGCTGCCTACAAAACATAATTATATTATATCGTTACTGCTGACGTTTCCTCAGGAGACACACTTAAAGTTATAATTATATTTTTAGTTATAGGAGCCATGTTCATGATGCCAGGGTACTCCGAATTGGGCAAGGCCTCGTATGAGTCACGTGCCCAGAGATAGGAGGATGGTCAAATTTGATAACTGACTTCCCTGCTGGATTCGAGACATAGGAGATCGGATTACCTGTTACTCATACTCTTTCGAGATCACGAAACTGAGACTCTTCCGAGATCTATCGTCATGGACTCACCGCCCCTGGTCATACACCATCCTCCATTCCCAACGGTTGAAAAAGCCACCAACATTGAGAAACTGTCAACGCTAGCCATTCGTTCCATTGGGCACTTACCCAGCTGATCGTGCGCCCTTTCGAGGCCTTGCATATGCGCCTTACCATTAAGAACTACGCCGAGTGGTTTGACAGGGCCGGGTGCCCAGGATAAAAACAAAAATTATAAGTTTCTCTCCACGATGGCCACGTCTTTTCGACGTGGCACTTGACCTTTTAAGTGTCATCCCCCGTCTCCAAAGTAACAAGCCCCATTCCACTCCATTGATCAAGTGCAGTTAGCCAAGATATATGTAGCAATGTTCCTGACGATCCTCAAACAAATAACTTGGTTAGTAGCAGCCTTTCTAGGCATTCCCCGGTTGTGATAGGTTATATCCATGAGAAGCGTGGGGAGAGTCATGCCGGCTCAACTGCGCCGTGTGAAAACAAAAAACATGGAGCAAACGGCCGTGGAATCGCTCCCATCAAATGAACAGAAGCAAGGCTGTCACTCTCTCCTTTCTCTATAGAATTCTGTATATAAATTAAGACATTCCGCCATTGGCCCTGGTTCTTGCGCCATAAGGGTCCAGTGTCAATGCTCCGGTGATGCCAGATATGGGAGAAAGCTCTCAATTATGGAAACCCAAGCCACTACCATCCAAGAATATCGTCGCTTTGAGCGGTGGAACGCCTGCGCAAGAACTAGCAGCTTCAGAGATTCTGTAATCGCTAGCCTGATGCCTCTGCGATATCGTAGTGTAGAGGGCCTGGTCGATCATGGGCCTTCCCTCGACTCACTCCGCCGCTACCAGTGGAGCAGCTCCAACACTAGCAGTGATCAAGACAGTGGTAAGCAAGCTCCTATATATTTCCTTTCGCCGGTATTTGTGAACAAAATATATCTCTATCGGTGAACCTGGTTGTATCTTTGAGTATTCAAATCTTCACATTTGTGCCTGAGTTGGCACGTGTGTGTTCGGTCGTGAACGTTGATTGATGTTTGTTGGTGGAAAGAGGCCCAAAACCAATCGAGGTTCGCTACCTTGCAAACTTCCCATCACCGCGAACCGACGAGGGTGTGGAGCCTCAACTCTACAGAAATGGAACACCAAGGAGCGAGCTCCAAGAGAGGAGAACGCTCTCACGGGCGCAATGTTTCTAACATAGTTGCAGAAGAAGCTCTCAATACACCATCCAGCGAAGATGGCGGCGACCGACACATCACAGCGGACCGAGCAGCTCTCCCACCCAGCGCCGACGCAGACGAGTCATCGCCGGAGCTCTTCCACCGGGTCCAGCACGACAGCTCGATCTTGGCATTGACTGTCTCCGACAAATTCATATACGCTGGTACACAAGATGGCGACATTCTTGCGTGGTCATTGGCTTCGTACGAGCTCGTCGCCCGGATAAAAGCACACAAACGAGCCGTCCTCTGCCTCACTCTGTCGCAACATGGCCAGCTCCTCTTCTCTGGCGCAGGAGATGCCATTGTCAATGCATGGTGCCCTTCCAGCTTGAAGCGCAAGTACCACATCTACAGCACGTACGATGTCGGCGACATCTTCAGCGTGGCGTATTCGACCCAATTCCAGACCATATACCTCGGGGCGCAGAATACAAGCATTCAATGGTGCAGCCTGAAAGATTCAGACTCAAGGCGCACGCCGAACGAGGAGGGACACCCAGATAAGCGGAACCATAGGTTCTTCGACTCCAAGGCTGCTGGAGCGACAGCCCCAGCACGTTCTGATTCCACTGGGCGATCCGCCCAGCTAGCGACTGGTGGTGATATTCTGGAGATTGACCAGGCGCACATGAAGCACTACGCACACTTTGGATATGTGTATTGCATGCTCATGGTGCGTGGTGCTAGCAGGCTGGTCGATGCGGACGAGGACATGCTTATATCTGGTGGTGGTGACGGGTCGATCAAGCTTTGGAAGCTCAGTGAGGATCCAGACGATGTTATCCAAGAGATTGCTTGCCTCGGCGAAGATGATGCAGAGTCAGTGTTATCCCTCACCTTGGATGGATCGTTCCTCTACAGTGGGAAACTTCGCGGCGTTATTGAGTTATGGGACTTGGACACCAAGCAAAAGCTCCGGGTTATCAAGGCTCACAATGGCGATGTGATGGCTCTCCAGATGGGCTGGGGTTTCCTATTCAGCGCCGGGGCCACCGGCTTCTCAAGGGTAAGTTTGGATTGTCTTGTCCAATGGCAACTGGTAGCTGACAGATACTTTAGAAATACAGTACCGTGCAATATGGCCAGTACAATCGGAGGTCGGAGAACTTCTCTCAGAAGTACCAGTGCATGAACCGCTGGAAGAGCCATGAGGGCAAGGTTATGGCGTCTGCAACGACGAACTATAACGGCCAACGCTTCTATATTACCGGTGCTAGCGACAACTCGGTGTCGATTTGGAACTTCAGCGAAAACCACCCCAGGGCTAATAGCGTCGGTGAATTCCAAGAGGACGTCCTCATCAAGTCATTGCAGGAATTTGTCTCCTACAAGACCATTTCATCAAGGCCGGATCACGCAGAGGATTGCCGCCGCGGTGCCACTTTCTTGCGAAAGCTTTTCAAGAAATATGGCGCGGAGACTGAGATGCTGAATACCGATAACCATCACAACCCGGTGGTTTTCGCCAGGTTCAGTGGGAAACAAGCAACATCTGCCAAGCGCAAGAAGATCCTATTCTACGGGCATTACGATGTTGTAGGTGCCGATGATAAGAAGGGAAACTGGATCATCGACCCTTTCCAGATGAAGGGCATCAATGGCTACTTGTATGGCAGAGGAGTTTCTGATAATAAGGGGCCTATAATGGCTGCTTTGTATGCAGTTGTCGATTGCAAGAACGAAGGGTTACTTGACTCCGACGTTGTATTCCTTATTGAAGGCGAGGAGGAGTCCGGGTCCCGGGGTTTCATGGAGGCTGTCAAGCGCAACAAGGAGCTCATTGGAGACATTGACTACATCTTGCTTGCCAACAGTTATTGGCTAGATGATGATGTTCCCTGCTTGACTTACGGTCTCCGGGGTGTCCTCCACGCCACAATCAGCGTTGACAGCAACCACCCTGATGTCCACAGTGGAGTTGATGGAAGTTTCATGATGGATGAGCCGCTTTTCGATTTGACTTCAATTCTCTCGGAGTTGAAGGGCCACCACAACCACATCAAAATCCCAGGGTTCTACGATAATATCCTGCCAGTGACAGAGGCTGAAGAAGCCCGCTACGACGATATTACTGATACCTTAATCCGCCGCAACCCAGAGCTAGGACCAGCCTCTGCCCTCAAAGCATCACTAATGGCAAGATGGCGCCAGCCTAACCTGACAGTGCATCGCTACAAGGTCTCCGGACCCGAAGGATCCCTCGTATCCTGCCACGCCAGCGCCGCCATCTCCCTCCGCCTCGTCCCCAACCAAGAAGTAGAAGATGTCATCGAGTCACTCAAGACCTACCTCAACACCGCCTTCCAAGAGCTCGACACCCACAACCACCTCACCATCACCATCGACAACCAAGCCGAACCCTGGCTCGGCAACCCCGACAACGCCATCTTCCAAACCCTCGAAAAGGCCATAATGGAAGTCTGGGGCCCCATCGACCCCCCCACTCGCCCCTCACCACGCAAAGACGCCCCGAAGCCAGAGAACGCCATACCTATCAGCCCCAGCCTCAAGCCAACGCCCGCTACCGCCAACCTCCTCACCAACGGCAGCGATCACACGTCTCTCGCGAACATGCGCGAGCCTGCGCTGCCTAGCGAAGATGCGCCGAAGGGAAGGAAGCCCCTATATATCAGGGAGGGCGGCAGTATCCCCAGCATCCGCTTTTTGGAGAAGGAGTTCGGTGCACCCGCGGCGCATCTGCCCTGCGGACAGGCGAGCGATAGCGCGCATTTGGATAATGAGCGGTTGCGGCTGACGAATCTGTTTAAGAGTCGGGAGATCTTCAGGAAGGTGTTTGTGGAGCTACCCAAGAAATAAGGCTGAGGAGATATGGCTTTGGATTTTCTTAACTTTTCGGATCGTTAATTAGTGTGCGAAGGAAGGGGTTATTTCTTTACGTTCCCCCTAATGCGGCGCTTTTAGATAGGGCTTGGTGGATCTGGATATGCCGTTTGGAGTTTTCAGGCTGGCGGACTTGTTTTCAGCGGTTAGGGCCGGTGGAGCGTATGTTCTCACGTTACTGTAATATTAGATGGGCAGCGTAGGGCAGGGTGTGGCTCAATGGGAAAAGGTCCAATGGGGCCTTCTGTGGGCTTCTCTGCAATAGAGGCGTTAAAATAGTGCTATACAGACCAAATTGCAACGATATTTATTGTAAATATCATCTGGACTTGCTCACTCATAATCCTCTCGTCAAACTGAAATCATAATCGTTAAATCACCAAGTTTATCCCATCCTTTTCACCGCGGTATGTAGCAGTCTTCCTCCGCTAATCCCCATAACCCCACAGCCAAATCCAGGTATATCAATCTCCCCCGCCAATCCCCAGATCCCCACAACCAAAGTCCCGGATCTCAATAGCCTCACTGCTTTTTATCTCGCCTCCCTTCTTGAAGCAAAGCTCCTCACATCACCGAGCACGGGATGGGAATACAGCAACACTCATATCCACCGCAATCGATACAGCTTGTCTTTGTTCCCGCTGAACCCTCGCCCTTCACAATGCTCGAAACGGTGCTCGAAGCCGCCGAGCCGGGGCCGTTGCGGTTGACGAACGATGGGGCAGAAGATTGGCACATTTTGTCGGTCTGGGTGGTGGTGAATGCTGGAAAAGTGGTTGTTAGCTATGCTCAGAACGGCGCCCCAGGTACAGTTCCACAGGGGCCAGGGGAGTCCCTGGGTGAAAAGGCATACCTTCGTGCAGCGTTTCTTTGTTAAAATTGGAATAAATTGGATTGGAATTGCAGATAGCGGCTCTGAAGATGTTCTTCAATAGTTTTATACAGGAGAGAGGTTGCGTATGTTTGTTGGCGGAGTCTGGGCTGGGGGTGGGTTGGCAGGTTATACTTAGGTGTGGGGACCGAGGGACCAGGGATTATGCGGGTATGACGTTGGTGCGAGGCACGGGTTGTGATTCGTTGGTTGACATGTGCGGTGAGACGAGGACGGTTTGATAGCGATTCTGCCAACTTCAGGTTTGTATGGGGCAAACAACGATGTTTATTCTCAAAAGTAATAAATAAAGGTGGACGGGTTTTGTGAAGTTAGATGGGCATGCCTTGGCACAAAACACTGAACAAATAACTAAAATTATTAATTATTAATTATTTAACAATAAATCTCAATTTTGTAATTGTATACATGTTGGAAATTCTACATTAGGAAATTGGGGGAGTAGAGGCACGCGCTCTGTTTTCTGGTCGCAGATGGGCCAGCCATAACTATACGGATACAGATTAGCATAAATGTTTTGACCTAGAACACAGTGGCTGCTATGGTAATTTTTTCCGTTGATATATACAGTTGCAATCCGGTTGAGAATTATACTTTGGCTTAATTTTGGGCCCTTTCAAAAAAAATATCATGATTCATATTGGCCCTGCCACGCCGCTTGCAAGTGAGTCACATAACCAACACTCATGCAATAGATCCTAAAAATAAAACTCTTTTATATTCAACGAACACATATATATACCCTAGAAATGTGCAACCGAATATTAAATCCAACAACTATCACGAGCAGTCGCCGAAACGCTGATATCAGCCAACCGTGAAATCATAATGAAAGGCCCCTTACCTCGTCCTCAAATCTCCCGTCACCGGGAGTCTAGACCTCGCAAACACCGCAAAAAGCACAGTTTGGATGATCTCCCAGCAGAAATCGTCCTGCAAATAATGTCCCATCTCTCCACACCCACCCTTATTTCTCTCCGATTCGCCTCATTCAGATATTACGCCCTCTCATCCCAGATCCCGCTCATCACGCAGCTGTGGTTCAGTCCCTATCTAGAAGACCGCAAAACCTTCATGGGCGTATGTGACCATCCGTTCCTCGGCGAGCATGTCACGGCCCTCACTTACGACATCACACGATTTGAAGATTTCTCCTTGGAAGAGCTGCGCAAGCTTTGGCCGAGGCCTTGGAAGTACACTGCAGAGATCCGCCCGCTATATTTGAGAGGGAAAGACTGGCTTGAGAATCACCCTGGGTTGTGGCAGTATCAAAAGGTAGTTAAAGAGGCGAAGCATAGCGCGATTTATGAGGGTCGGATGTTAACAGAGGGACTGAGAAAACTCCATTCGGTGAAGACCTTTAGCGACGAAGCTGAGGCAGTTCAACCTGTGTATCAACCGTTACCCACGTGCACATAGGGGAAATAATATGGACTTGGTTGGTCACACCGCGCTGGCGCGGATGCAAATAATAAAATGCACTCAGTCGCCCTTTCGCCAATGCACTTATGCCGGGTCTAATGAACCCAGTTGGCCTGGAACCGTGTGGATCTACGAGAATCCTGATCTGTGTCTAGCGACTTAGCAAGGCTCGCGTTAGGAATGTGATGATTTGAGTTTTCATGATCGGGCGATAGGCTCTGACATAAGGTATGAGCAGTGAAGGGGACGTGGAAGAATTATGTGGAAAGTAGCAAGAACATCGAGGCGTGGCATGGGAGCACATGGGAGCACCTGGATGAAGACTTTGACGGGGAAAGTTCGAAACTGCTCAATCCGCATGCTACCTACCACAACCCAAGCATACGTTCCAACGACAAATCTCGTTGATTTAATGGCATTCCAGTGAAAAATAAACACTGCATTGAATTTGGTATGGTATTGTCCAAAATATCAACTGCTAAAGCCCAGAATAAATATATATATATGCCTGCTACCCATGCGCCTTCAATATGCATAATGATATGTAAGTTAAAACGCCATTCCAATGCCGCCAAAATCAAATCACCAAATGCGCTTTGCAACCATTTCGTATCTTGTAACCTTGTCAAAATCAGTCTGCTGCTTGGCCTGTTCGGCCCATTTCTTTTCCCTCTCCTTTAGTTGTTTAGCGCCTTCCGGATCATCTTCATAGATGATATTCCTCTTCTCCTCCCCCAACTCCACCATGCCAAGCCCTCCCAACCGCTTGCCTTTAGTGTCTAGTCCCATGTTCTCGCGTATATTCATCGACTCGTAACGGCGGCGAGAGTATCGGAGGAGAAGCATGCCGAGGACAAGTTTGCAGCTTAGCAGTGCGAGGAAGGCTCCGAGGAAGAAAGCGGTCATGGCTATAAATGAAATAATGTCGTCAGAGTCGAAGAGTTGCCATGTCCGTTCCACTAATGGATCGGTACCATATGTTGAGCGGCCCAGAGCTTTGCGAATAAGTATATCGAGATGCTCCATTGCTGCAGTTGTTGCAGGTGAAGCAGTTGCCGAGGACTCAAGGGATATGGACGTGGCGGTAGATGCTAGAGGCGGTGGGAAATGGGTGGCGATGAACATGTGGTAAGTCTGGACAGATGCGCGGATGAAGAGGCAGGACAGTGGGATAACTGGTAGACCGAGACGTTTCGTGAGGTTTTGGTTGACAAATGCGTTGGTATAGTAGTCCTTTGAGAGGATATCAAGGAACTTCTTGTAGATAACGGGTTTGACGTTGTTGAATTTCCCGACATAGCAGTGCTTGATCCAGTCGACAAGTACTTCACTGCCGAGAACGAGAAGGAAGGGCGAGAGAACCTCGCCGGACCAACTTGGGATGATCTTAAAGCTGTTTGGGATAATGGAGCTGCGGAGGGGAATCGTGGCGTTTCGAAAAGTGTCGGCAGCTCCACCAGCCGACTGCGGGTTGCTGAGAATGCTAAGCCCGCCAACTTCAACGATGTTTCGAAGCCCAATAATGATAAGCATCAACCATAGTTGAAAGCGCTCAACAACATCGGCACAAAAAAGCTGGAAGAGGTTTTGCTTCTCAACTCGCTTGAAGACCGTCCCCTTGATTTCCACAAATTGGTTGCTAAGAAGCAGTGTGAATAGAGAGTTGGAGTAGGAATTCACCGCCACATTTAGGGTGATGACTTGGTAGAACAGCGCGGTGGCATGTATGACATTGTACACCAATGTCAACACGAACATGCCTAGCGGCTGAAGAAGCTTGGACCGACCATCCGACCCCCGCTCCAATGTTTCATCAGACACCAGACATTCAAGGATATCTTGACCAACAGCGGAGAGCAGCCGGTCCCCAACCTAAATATAATTAGTTCAACCCGCAACCATATGATTCGAATATCTTACCTCCAAAACGTTGTATATAACATACAACTTCATAGCTGCCTGTCCTCTGATGCTATGATACATGCGGCTAGCATCTAGTTGCATCAAAATGATACAGCTGAAAATAATGACCAGACCTTGAAGAATATCTGCCTTATGATACGGCGATAATGTCGATGGAACAGATCTAGTCCTTCTGTGCCTTCGGCCCCATTCAAGCTTTGGTCTCTTCTCTCCAGAGCGACGGCCTTCCGTCTCTAGGCCACTGGCGCTAGCGTCGGAAAATCTCGCATTGTCACGCGGCCTTGGTGATAATACCTGCGAAGGAATACAGTCCTGGCCGCTTTGGGGTGGGGGTGGATGAGGGACATCAGCAGCAGAGCTATAACCTCTGCGGCGATGCCACAGCCGCGGTGACCCATGATAAATAAACAGCGCCACAAACCGCGCTTCTGCTGCCAGAGATTTGGCCCACCAAGAGATCAAAATGCCGACTGCCTTTATAAAGCGTAGAGGAAGTATTGTGAAAGTGTAAAGCCACGCATCAAGGCATGCCAAGGTTCCAAAAAGAAGGGCAGGCTCCAAACATAAAGGCACTAGTAGAAAGTTCAAAAGCCGTTCAAACTTAACCTTTGCTGACTCGTAAGGATATTCCTGGCCGCGAGACCGGTGTATATATAACGGCGATGGCCGCGATGAGGCCAGTTCTAATTCGAGGTATGTGCTCAGCAGCGGAGGAAGAGGGATCTCTTCGTTGGTCTGTGGAAGCGCGGGCTCAGAGGGTAATGATGTTACCCTTGACCGTCCGTTGTTGGCCGATAACTTGACCGAGGTATTTGGATCAAACCCATCCGATCCCCGCATAGAAGGTGTTTGTCTTCGCACCGGGGACATATTCCTCGAGCTTCTTTCTTGCCAGATTTCACGGCGGCCAACCTGCGGGCTAGAAATTACACGGGAATTTGTGCCTGGACGTTGGCTCCCTGACGAGAACCCCGATGTGCGAGCAGATGGCGATCGGATTTGTTTATTGTCGAAATCTTCGAATGTGGGCGGATTCTGAAGAGTCGTCCCTCTTTTTCTGGAGTCCGGCTGCAGGTTGGCTGGTAAAGGAAGCGACTCAGGCTGAGATACCAAATTCTGAATTTCGGAGGCTGACAGTTTGCGGACTCCCTCATTAGTCGCATCGTTGGCCGTGGAATCATCTCTTTGTTTCTTCACTGTTTCGCCCTGAGTCCTAGGCAGTTTTGGACTCCGTAGTGCTCCAACGTCTGCCCCTGGTGGGTTAGGAGCTTCTAAATAGGTATCATCCCTCCATATGGTATGTAGAGCAGGTGTTGGCAGGCGGCCGATGATGTTATTGCTTCGCTCTTTGCCGAAACCTCCATCGAATTCTGTCTCTGGTGTCCCTGGCGAAAGAAGGGACGGCGACGTACTTCTTGGCGACGGAGAAGGCGATGGCGAAGGAAGATGGTGACCTTCTAGAGCTTGGTCGCGCTGTTGGGGATTCAACGTGAGGTACTGCTCTTCCAAGTCGTTGCTTCGAGTGGTGCTTTCGGCATGATTCATCGATTCCATCAACCGGCTTAATTCCTCCCCGCAGTCTGTGATGGGGGGATTAATAGGCATGGCGCTCTATGAGCGATAAATAACAAGTGGCCACATCTATGGCCCTTAAGCAAGGGTATAAGGATGCAGGTTTGTTATGTCGAACCCCCGGTCGTGGACGAGGCTGAGATGATGATGATGAAATGTGGTGTCTGGTGACTTTGTGGACAAGGTAGCCTCGCCTCGCTCGGCCCGCCCCCGCCAATTTTTAGTGGATGTTATAAAGTTAGAACAGCACAAACGAACCTAACAGAACTAAATTATCAAAATACCATGAGAATTGTGTATTGGCTGACATTGTTATCTAGAACTCGAATCTAAATTGGAGAAGCCAGAATCAAGTGGCTTTCCAAGGCATGATCCGGCTATGAATAACCAGGCTTTCTAAAACTACTCTGTTCAACATTGTCATCTGACTTTAGTCGCCGCGAATCATATTACGTATTCAGTTCCTCCCTTCCTCTTATTCACTGTCCGAAATGACAACAAGTGCCTCATATGCCTGGCCGACGCCCGTCACGGCATCTTCCATTTCAACATCTTCGTCGAATCCCTCGAACTCATCGCTATCGTCGTCTACAGCTGGAAGCATTGTTTCAACATTTGCTGCTCTATCCGACTCCCATTGGGCATAGAGAGCATTGAAAAGCTCCTTTCCTAAAGCCCTTCCGTGTTGCAGAGAGACCGCATTGCCGATTTGCTTGTACATGGCTTCTGGAGTCTGGGTATTGGGGTCCCAAGTAAAAGTGTCCAAAAAACCCTGCGCTCTGGCGAACTCTCGCACTGTAAGGATTCGGCGCTGGATTGGATGCAGGATCTGCAACGATGATTTAGTTCGCTGAAAGTATGAGTCTAACTTTTGAATTGCGCTTACCTTGCCATTCTCGCCACCAGGGTCAACATTCGTCAGACAAGTTTGAAAATGTTCTTGAAAGTCTAGCCGATAATACCGATTCGGATAGAAGTTTCTTTTCGCAGCTGATTTGTTTCGCAAACATACCAAATCATGTTCGCTTGATAGGTCATTATGATTTGACTGCGGTTTCATCGGAATGCGGGCAACCCGTAGCATTGTATCATGGTTCCATTGGCGAGTAACGTGGTTCTTGACGACATTCCCCCGGATATAACGGCGTGCTTCTCGCTGGAATTCTGTAATGGGTTCATAGGCGTACAAAGAGTTGTTATCTCCGACTGGCGCTCTCTTATCAATAGGCAAAGCAACTGTCGGTATTCCTAGGTCTCGTTGACGTTGGGCTTGACGGTCATCGCCTGGGACCTTAATTCTCCAATCAAACGCTGGCAAGTCAGAAATTGCGTCTCCAATCGTGACTGGGTTATGAGATGCCGTCTTTCCCAAGGTGAACGTATTAGTTGGGGCTGAGAGTCCTTTGCAGACATGAGTTGGTTGCGGATATAAAGGCAATCGAAGACCCAGCAAAGCACCCCAGAAAAATATTCGTCGACGGGATTGGGGTGCTCCATGCTCTGCAGCCTGCAGCATATGAAACTGGGCTGAGTATCCAAGGGATGTGAGTGCTCGGAGAATAAACTTCACACTGCCTTGCTGAATACCTCCCTGGACACCGTGGCCAACCTTTTTCTGAGTACTACCTAGGCGGTGATGAAGAAGACCACGAACATTCTCCAACAGAAAATATTTCGGTCGATAATGGTCAACATAGGATAAAAATGTTGTTAGCAGCGAGTTCTTGATCGAGTTTGCCTTCGGGCATCGATTGCACCCCGAGAAGTCCTGGCAAGGTGGGCCACCGTATAAGAAGTCACTGGAAAATGTTAGAATTCCATCTCTAACAAGATATATAGAGCGTCCACTTAAGGCCCTTCCAAGTTTCTGTTAACTCACATTCCGCCACATTTGGGCATAGGGGGCATTGGCCTTCCTTGGAGATCTTTCATGACGCCAGTGGCTGTGCCACGCTCTTCCTGGATAGCTCTCTGCAGCAAGGTATTCGCATTCTCATTGTATACCGTCATATGTGGGAAGTTTCTCTTTAGAGTTCGACTGGCATCAATATCCCATTCAATGCCATAAAGTGTTTCCACGGCACCACCTTCATGAAGCCCAGAAGTGAGACCGCCACAGCCGGCAAACACATCCATAGCTCGAAGCTTGAGGCCAGCTTTTACGAAGTTCTCCCGCCGGCATTCTTCCATTCCGACCAGTTTATTTCCGTCGACTGAATCATGGAAATCCTCAGCACCAAGCGGCTCAAGATCTTCGAGAACAATTGCTTTTCTTGCAACTATTCCGTCAGAATAATCGGGCTCTCTGTCGGCTACATAAAATGTATCATCCAGATCCTTGTACTTTGCAAGATTGCTAATTCTGTCTGGATGCACTATGTGACACTTCCCTAGTAGTTTATCATCCACCGGGATCGTTTTCGTCCTGTTTGTGAGGTACAACCTGCGACTGTCCCGAATGGTGTGTTTCTCGCCTCTCTTGAATTCAGACCGATAGTCGCAGCTGAAGTCATCATACCTTCTTAGTATCTGTATGGTTATACGGACACCTTGCACGGAGTCTCGAAGTTTAGCAGGATTTTTCACTGCCCAGTTAAAGCCCCCGGTGCAATTGATATGAATGATTTGGCCTATCGTATTTGGCTCATCGGATGCCCTTGGGAGCATATAGACACAATCATTGAGCTTGTATTCAACGCCGTTGTGTGTGAAGCTTTCTGCGGAGCGGTCTTCATTGATTGTGCCTGTTACCCTCGTAGAATGTTCAAACTGTATCTGCTCGAGTTTGGCGCAACAATAGCATTGCTGAGAGTGCTCTGCGCCTGAAACCTGCAGATTTTCTTCGTGGAAGGTAGCATCTTCAAACTTGGTCCTGGTAGCCGAGGTTTCGCTTTCGTCGTAGAAGAATCTATAGAAATAGTTGTTTGGTTTCTTAAAACGATCTCCTTCTTCCAATGGACCAATTTGAGTGCATCTCTCCACATTTACCTTACCAGCAATTGTACTCTGTAAGGTTATCAGTGGAGTTCACAAATATCCACGCGCGCTGCGAAAAGGGGCTCACCATTTCAATATCATCACAACGGTCGAGTAGAAATAGCTCTTTTGGGCCTGCAGTTTCATCGAGAAAGGTGTCACCTCCATGAGAATACCAACGGACATGTGCCATAGCCTCCCCCCTCTTATTACCGAATATATTAACAATCCTCGCAAACCAGACTCTTGCAGCCGTCTCTTTGATATTCTGTTTCAGTCTACCATTTGCGGTGAGGTGGTCGCGATCGTCAATTCCCGCCCTGCTTAATATTTAGCAACCATTGCCGCCAACTGATAGGTGGTATATCCTACCGCACTGTAATGCAATCACCAGGAAGGAATCGATCTTTGTCAATGAAAGCGGCTCCGTAAAACTTCTTCGATGACTTTTGGTCTACCCACTTAACTGGGGGTATCAACTCGACTTCATCGGAGTAATCCCCTCCAGTCCAGCCCTGTTCCCGCAGCTTGTCTCTATTGACGGTTATATCAATAAGACTGTCTAACTTGCCCTTTTGAACGTAGGATTCCATGAGGCCTCCTTTCTCATTTAGTGCATCATCTCCGTTGCAAACCAGTAGCGTCTTCACGTACAGTCCGCCAACCAATCTTCCGATCCACCTGGTCACGGTGGTATGGTCGGTGGCTTTGCCATCTTCTGAATTACGCTGGCGAGATACAAGAACCTTCGTTGCTCTAGGCGCACCAGTACGAACGTATGGGTCGACATCGTCATCTGATGGATCGCTCTCAGAAGGATCGTTGTCCTCGGCATCATAATGTCCGCCATCTGAACTGTCGCTGTCGATAACTATCGGGCTTCGAGCACGTGGGAAATCCTCATCCAAATCCTTGGCATCGCCAGTATATCCATCAGTTGCGCTGCTTTGGCTTTGAGCTAATCCTGGGATGGAATCGATAGTTGGTGTTGGTGAACGATCTTGAGGAGTGACACCGTAGCCATTCTTGAGTTCATACACTTTTCGAAGTGTGACACGCTCATTCCAGTCAGAGCTTTGCAGGATATTGACCAAGTCGCCTGTCATTGATCAGTCAGTTAAATCATAAACGCTGGGATGTCCACATACCAGGCTTCAAGGTCGGATGTATGCTGAAAAACAGATGGAATCTTTCTCGGATGCCGTCGTCAGTGACTGTTTCCATGCCGTCGTCGGTGGCAGCCTCGATGCTACTGTCAGCGACAACCTCCGTGCCATCGCCGGAGACCGCGTCCATGCCATCATCAGCAGTAGCCCATGTGCCATCTGTGTTATAGTCTGCGCCTTCAACAACAGTCCCTTTGGATTCAATCATCGACTCTGCATCTTCCTCGATGGCAGATTCCATGCTGCTATTGTGGGGGTCTCTGGATTACTCTGCTGCGTGGCTAAGCAGAAGTTATGTGTGCGCATTCAATGTGCGAAATCCGAAAGGCAAAGTCCCACCTTAGAATTGGGGGTGGTGAAGTTATTTCAGGGGATATCAGATCAGCTCCAACAAAGCCATCTGCGAGTCCAGGAAATCATAGCAAAAAGCTAGAACAGCTGCGCAGCTATCCGATTATGCTTTTTATTAGTATAAAGCAAAGTGCGGTTTTATGGCAAACATTGGCGGTAATGTGAGATAAAAGTGGATTTAAAGGGGAGGTGCACCAACAAGGAGTTCCCTTGTTGATTATAAGTGAATCTGAGTCCTGCAGACACCGCGTTGAGGTTGAAGGGGACGTATAAAACACGATAAACACAATATCTGCACGCCACAAGAGCTGCAAAAAAATGAACTGTTCAAAGGAGGCCAAAACAAGATTCAAAACGCAGGAATAGACAGGTAAAATTATAGAGAATTGTTATTATCTTTTATTCATGTTCCATGTGAGGGTCCCAAGGGCCACTCTGGGGTGGTTACGAGTTGGATTATGAGGATATTCCAGCCTCAACTAGGCCATACTCGCGGTGTAGCTCCTCCCATACATCCTTCGCGCTATCATAATCTTCAATATCCTTTTTGTTATCTTTATGCGCTTCGGTTTCTTCGCGGACGTTCACTTGGCCCAAGCCCGCCAGGATCCCTTCCACCTTGCTTTTCATACTTTCAATGCCATTAGTTTCTGCCTTTGATCTCGCCAATTGAGCCTCCATCATTAGTATCAGGCTTTCTCTCGCCTGATGAGGTCTATACTCATTCAATAAATGGTGGAAATTTATGAATAGAGTTCGTAAATCTTGAATCTTCTCCGCATATTGTTCGGGGTTCACGCTCATGATGCCCATAAGTTCGAGAAAGTTCAATAGCAAAGACTTGGCAATTCGCTTTAAGATCAATGTGCGATCCGAATGTGATTGTGGGTCTGATCCCCCACCGGAGCCTGATGGAGTAGCAGGAGGAGAATATAGCTGTTCGATTCCCTGCTCGGTAAGGGACGGTAGAATGTCGTTCAGCTGGTAGGATATTAGTTTACCAATTCACATATCGCCAGGCGGCAAGCAAGTATAAGGAATGACATACATTGTAAAGGTCTCCAAAGCTCCTGTACGTTCCTTCAGCAGGGGGTTCTGGCGGTTGAAGGTACTGAAGATCGGCTGGCAAGTCAGATTCCTTGGCCGAACCATCTTGTTGGCTCGATTCGGAGTCTTTTCCAGCGCGTAGCACGGCTACACGCGCGAGGTTTTCTTCGGTGAAGTGCTCGTAAAACGGAGGCGGGCTTGGAAAGGCCGATGCCTGAACATTCCCTTGTTGTTGGTCTGCCATTGAGACAGGACCTGCGGCACAGCCGCTCAGAGCCAGACGAGGTTGTTAATCGAGATGCTCAGCGTTTATTTCATCGCGATTGAGTTTATCTTCGGAGCGTTATGCGATAGCCCTCGCGGTGGAAGAGCTGCGACGCGGTAGTTGAGGTAACGAGGGGCGCATGGGCGGGATCGGCAGGGAAGGTCAATTTAAAGCTTGGGGTGGAGCGACACTTGCCTTTGGTAACAGGGATTACAATTCAACCCTGTGGGGTACCACCACCTCAGACGACACGCGACAACGTCCGTCAGCAGAAGAAGCAACGCCAACCCTCAGTTGATAAGGGCTTCTACTACATCATGGTATAGGAGCATAATAGCACCTCATCGCCACCTAGAATCTGTACCTGCCGCCTGGGTGTTCACAATGGCACACTCGAAGGGAAAGGGTCGGGCTACCAATGGTCTTACAAGCAAACCAGGCGTGATCGGGGCAGTTGCCAGATTTTGGCAGAAGACATACGCCCCGGATTATGTTGGCGTAGCAGTCCTTGTAGCTGCTTATATTGTGGTATGAACCTTGCCATGACTCAAAATGGCTTTGGCTAACACAGTGCTTGCGGATGAAGCTCGAGTTCAAGACCACACCGTTTCATAGATTATTCGACTTGGGCAACATTGATATCGCCTATCCTCACGCGGAAGTTGAGAGGGTTCCAGTCTGTGAGTCTCTACCTTCCGATTACTCCACCGTTATACTCGTGCCGCCGAGAACTGTTCGCAGGGTGCGTGCGAAAGAACGGGCAAGATGTCAAAAATGATTCGTTCACACGGACGGGGGGGCAGAACTTCCATAGGCTACTATCTTGCAGAGGACACTGGCTGACTATATTAGCAATGATGTTCCTATACGGTGGCGGCGTCCCTCTGATCGTAATGGCTATCTGGCTCGCCATCTCCCGCGCCGGCATCCACAAATCCCACGTCACCATACTCTCGTTCTTCATCGGCATGCTTTTAACAGCTGTCATTACCGACCTTATTAAGAACGCCGTTGGCCGTCCACGGCCTGACCTCATTTCCCGCTGCAAGGCGAAGGCGGGCACGCCTCTTCATACACTCGTCTCATGGGAGGTGTGCACAGAGACGGATCACCACGTTCTCCATGATGGATGGCGCTCCTTCCCTAGTGGCCACTCCAGCTTCTCATTCTCCGGCCTTGGATTCCTAGCGCTGTTCCTTTCCGGCCAGATGCACGTTTTCCGTCGCGAGGGTGACTTGGCAAGGGGGCTATTGGCCTTGGCACCGCTGCTGCTCGCTGGATGGGTCGCAATTTCGCGATGTGAAGACTACAGACATGATGTGTACGATGTTACTATTGGCAGTGCTTTAGGGATGATCATTGCGCACTGGAGCTACCGACGATTTTATCCGCGCCAGAGGAATGTGAATTGCGATACTCCGTATGCATCGCGGACATCAGCAGCCTCTGGAAACGGATTTTCGAAGGTCGGAGATGATGAAGAAGCGGCAGTTATGCATGATGGCACTGGGCCGAGTGCGTTCAATCTCGGTGACCTTGATAGCGGAGACTCTGACTGAAAGACTAGCTCCTCACGGGTTTATGGGCTGATTGACTATAAACACCTATGTTTCCATTTGGCACTTAGCGCAAGGAGCGGATATTGTACGAATAGACTGCGGGGATTCCGGGCCTCTTGTGGGGGTGGTTGCTTTTATCTACGGATTATGAGCGACATGGGATATTCATGAATGCATATAGCATCGGCGCAAATGAAGCTACGAAGGAAACATTGAATTGTTCAAAGTTCTGTCATTTCTCTCGCTCTAGCGTAAAAGTACAATGGCCGCTCGGCCAACTTTCGTGATATTCTAGGTGACAACTCTATCGCCGTCGCTGGTATCTTCCTTCGCCAAGTCATTCTCTTTCAGTAGCTTCTCGATCTCCTCCGCGCTCCATAAGTGATGGTATATCTTGCCCTCCTTCGTCTTGCCAACAGTTGCGAACTCGACTATAAAATATGTTAGTCCAATTGATCCGAAATCAACGCGTGCACAATTAAGACTTACTCTTCTCGCTGCTCAGCTTTGTTGCATCCATCGTCTTGCTCAGTACCTTCACGGCCATCACGCATGCCTCCTTCAGGTTGCAATCCTCCTTGTAATCCTGCTTCAACAAGCTCTGGGCGCTAGCATTATTTGCTCCCACGCTTGTTGCCTTCCACCCGCCGTAGTTGCCACTGGGGTTGCTCTGGTACAACTGGAACTGCCTTTGGGGGTCGTAACCTGCGTAAATGAACGAAACACCGAATGGGCGCAGACCACCGTGCTGCGTGTAGCCCTGCTTAAGATCGCATAACCTCCTCACAAGCTGTTCGCATGGAATGTCTTCGTTGTAGGTAAGGAGGTAGCGTTGGGCGGCTTGGCGGGCGTAGTTGATGAGGATGTTTGCGTCGGAGACCATGCCTGCTACTGCGCAGATCATGTTGCTATAGAGATATTAGAATACATCCTGTCCAACGGAGTATCCGGACACGTACTCGTTCAAGATGTAGAGCTTCTCAGCTGAGGTGTCCTGCTCCAGAAGCTTGCTGGTAACCTTCCTCTCGGCCGCCAAAACGATTCCATCGGTTGCTAATATCCCAATCGCCGTTCCCGCGTGTGAAATAGCCTCGAGCGCATATTCGACTTGATAAAGGCGCCCTTCGGGCGAGAAGATCGTCGTCTACATCACATTAGACTCAGCCTTTCAAACAGAGCTACCTTGACGCATGCTTACTCGGGAATCGTATCTTCTCGACATGTTTGGTAATTATTCGAAAGTTCACTGGATTTGAAGACGGATATCAAGGCCGGAGAGGTGGAAGTTCAAGAGGCTTGGTGGAGAGGAGCGTGGAGAGTTGATGTGTTGGTTGCGAGGATGTCTGACCCAAGCTTGGGGGAGCTTCAGGCAAGCAGGTCCACGCGTGTTTAGCGCTAAATTGTTCGTGCCTTGGCGCCTCACATCATATATTTTGGCCAGACCAATGAAGTGTAACGAACAGAACCATATTATACCCTCCAGTACTCCTTTTAAATAATTGTCTGATTGACGAGCTGCTGCAGGCAACGGCAGTCAAATATAAAAATGTTGAAATCAACGCATACGCCGACAGCTCAGGGCCGACCATCTCTTCCACCTGGGTGGACGGAACATAAAGCTCCTACAGGTCAGTCATGCTTTTTCAAGTCATTCTCTTTGGGTCTTAAAATATGAGTTTCAAGTCCATAATGCTACAATGTTTCTATTGCGTTCCAATTTTGCTGTTCAGACTTGCTGGGGCGTGCACAAGGCTCCATATCAGTAGCCCAAACACTCCCCCGAGATGGAGCGACGTGCTTCGAAGTCACTACAATAGCTCCAGGCTATCTATCTATTCTTGCCTTAAACAAGTTCACGAATGCCTGTATCATGTCTCTTTCATCTGACATTGCTGAATGGCACGGATGGGACACCTTCCTGCTTGTTCGCTGGATTTTTTTTATACTCCCAGGGGCTACGATACGTACAATCGCGTGACTTCAGTTTCTTCGTCTGCCATATCCTCCAAGTATAATAAACTGACAGCCTGACTAGGTCACACATATTACTATAATACTCTTACCAAGAAATCCACATATCAGAGGCCTGTTGAAACGCCAACAGCTCCTCAAGTCCCTGCTGTTGCCCCCACCGATCCCTCACTTAGTTTCCTCCAGTACCAATCCGTTGGGAATTTTGGTCCGAATGCTGGAGTTTCAGCTTTTGGGCCTAGTCACCATGACAGTAGAAGTGGCCCAGATGGCCATCGAGGAGGTCGAGGCGGACATAACTCACAGCGTGACTCGAGGCCGAAGCCTCAGCCAGTGGATAAACCAAAAGCAAAGCGGGCTATTCCAGGATGTGAGCCATGGTTCCTAATCGATACCAAGCTCGGGAGGAGGTTTGCGTACAACTCGGAGAAGAACCAGAGCTTTTGGCGTATACCGGAGAAGTTAAAGGAAGGTATATTGGCACTTGATCAACAACGTATCAAGGAAAAGGCCGCCGCTTGGGCAGGAGAAACAAAGCCTGCCGATGCGACTCAAGCTCCGGGAGCACAAGAGATGCCTGGCGCCCAATCACGGCCCAAGCCAACGGCGACATCTGAAAGCCACCCTGAAGCCGACGATAGCTCAGAATATGAAGAAGTTGAGGTTACTGATGACGAAGACGAAGATAATATCTCGAAAAGGCAACGGACTGAAGAACCTGCCCCACAAGGCCCAGTAGAGTTTACAGAGGATGACATTGCATTCCAACTGGCGGCAATGGGCCAAGAATACGGCCTCGAGCCAGGCGAATACGATGATGGCAATATGGAAGAGTGGGAAGAGGGTGCCGAGGGCATGGAACTAACAGAAGAGGATGCAATTGCTCTCTTTAAAGACCTGCTCAACGACTCCGGCCTGAGCCCATACACGCCATGGGACAGAGTAGTAGAAGAGGGTACTCTAGTCGACGATGCTAGATACACGGCGGTTACCACAATGCGACGCAGGAAGGACGTCTGGGACGAATGGACCACGGAAAAAATCCAACAGCTGCGTGAGAGGCGAGCAAGGGAAGAGAAGAAGGACCCACGGATACCATACTTGGCATTCCTACAGAAAAACGCAACGCCTAAGCTGTACTGGCCCGAATTCAAACGCAAGTTCAAAAAAGAGCAAGAGATGCGCGATACCAATCTCTCCGATAAAGACCGTGAGAAGTCTTATCGAGAGCATATCAGCCGACTCAAACTCCCCCAAGCTACACTCAAGTCCGACTTCCTCAACTTGCTCAAGGCTCAGCCACCAGCACTACTCAACAATTCTACCCTTCCATCACATCTTCCGCCAACTGTACTGGCGGATATAAAATACATCTCGCTGGACCCCTCTATCCGAGACCCATTAATTGAGTCATTCATCGCCACGCTTCCTCCGGCGCCTGAGGCGGCAGAAGCTGAGGAAGATGAGGAGGCGCAGACTGAGAGGAAGGAGAGGGAGAGGAGGCAGAAAGCCCTAGAGGAGCGGGAAAGGAAGGTTGCGGAAGAGAAGCGGAGGCAGCAAAAGACATTAGCGTTTGGCAAGGGCAGGATGCGAGAGGAGGAAGAGGAGATAGCGCGGGCCATGAATGTTACGAGGAAGGGCCTGAAAGGACATTTGATGGAGATGGATGTTGATGAGGCAGACCCGCCAGCCCCTGCGCCAACCTCGGAGTGAGGTTGATGGGATGGGTTATCACGAGAAATAAATGGCTGTATAACGTATGAGCGCCAGAAAATGCCTTTGGGTATCATTGTAGTATTATACTGTTACACAGCGACTCCGACCAAGTGCCTCTCAAACCTGCCGTGGTCCTTAGCCACGGAGTCTGAATCCTGCCCAATCATCGTCATCTTCGTCGTCGTCATCGTCGTCATCGTCGTCTCCGTCCTCATCCTCAGGAGTGGCATTTGAGGCCGTAGTTTTCTCTTCTTCTGCCGGTTCTGGGGCAGCAACGGGTTCCTTTACCCTCAGTGCCTCCCTCTTCTCCTTTAACCTCCTCACCCGCTCCTCTAGTTCATTCATTTGCTCAAACTCATCTTCCAGCTTCCTCACAGCATCCTCCTTATCGCCCTCCAAGTCCGCCTCGGCCTTTTCTTTCCTTGCACTCATCTCTTCCTCCCTCGATTTTGCTGCCACCTCCTCTGTCGTCATTGGCGCCGCGCTTATGACGGCATCATCTGTTGGCTCTGCGGCGACTACTTCAGCAGCCGCGATATCGGCTTCGAAAGCTGCCCATTCATCTTCGTCAACTGTGGGGAGCTTCGGGGCTTCTTGTAATGCATCTGGCGCTTTGAGGGGTGTGGCAGGGCGTGATGGGAGCCTGAATTCTTGGCCATTGGAGTTATTTGATGCGGTGGCTTCGGCGTCCGCCTTCGCAGCATCGTCAAAGAATCCTTGTGGTAAAAAGCCAGGTAGAGGTGCCTGTTTAGTCCGTTTCCTGCTAGTGTCCACTTGCTCTTCCTCCTCGTCATCATCACTGGCCTTGCGCTTCTTGGTTCGCTTTGCTGCGGGTTCGTTCTCAATCGGGGTGCCGGATGTCGCGTTCTCTTCGTCGCTATTTTTGGTCTGCGCAGGTTCTGGCTCCGTAGAGCCAGCTGGAGAACCTGAATCGTTGCCGTTTCGTTTTAAAAGTGTCGAATGGCCCTTAGATCGTAGGTGGCCGTCCCATAACGATTCACTCTTCAGCTCCAAACGGCATACTACACAGTACAGTCTCCCAGCCTCAGTATATTTTGCATGTTGATGGCTGATGCGCCGAGCATTACGCTCATTTCGGAGTAGAGATCGTACATCAGCCATCAGAAGATTGCTTGGTGAGATGCGTTTGTTTATATATTGCTCGTAACTTCCAATCGAGCTGCCAAATGTTGTTCAATGTGACGCGAAACCGCCCCGCAAGGAGCTTTGACCACTTTGGACCATGTACCTGTCACGTGATGTTGTTACAGGGGTTCTGCCAGGTTAGATTTGCCCCCCGAAAGCAGCTTACTTAAGTTATCTTTCGCCTCGCCCTTCCCTCCAACTCCAAACATCATCATCATCGCAAACAACCTCCGCGGTTTCTCGACAACTAATATCGACCTACAACATTCTGGGTCTCGTGCGCATACAGTTATAACTCTGTTTGATTGTCTACTAGCCCCCTATACCCACAAAAGGCGCGTTCTGGTGGAATCTAGTAAACGCGAAGGAGCTTGCGTTGCGCAACGCGCCACGGAAATTTGTTGGAAGGCAGGCATTGAAGAGGGCTTCATTCTCTGGATAGCTCATTTGCCTTCTACACCTTAGCTTGCTCGTAGATCCAGTGATGCGCGCATGAACATTGCCGCTTGACTTGACTGGAATCCAATTGTAAAGCGCGATCGCAACCTGTGAATATATTGAAACCGCGATACCACCACCACCACCACCCAATATGTCTGGTAAGCATAGATCACAAGCAGCGCGGTCATCGCCGTGCGCAGCAGCGTATGCGCGCGGCGTGTGCGGCATCCCTCAGAGCTTCAATGCTAACGTGTTTCCCCCCACAGACGAACCTCGAAGGTCGGTCCGCGCGACCAAAGGCCAGCACACGAAGAGTCTCGATCAGCTCGACCAGCCTACCGAACCGTCGAAGAAGCGCGGTGGAAAGAAGTCATCTACCAAGAAGGTTTCATCACAAGAGGCTTCTGCAGAGGAGGAAGAGGAGGAAGATGTCATCCGCTGTGTTTGCGGAGCGACGGAACAAGACGATTCTGCTGGAGAAGACTGGATCGCGTGCTCAGACTGCGAAGCCTGGCAGCACAATGTCTGCATGGGCATTACAACCGACAAAGATGTTCTTGAGAACATGGAGTACTGGTGCGAGAGGTGCAAACCAGAAAATCATAAAGAGCTGTTAGACTCCATGGCCCGTGGAGAGAAATTGTGGGAGACACGGCTCAAGGAACACGACCAGGCTGTTCTTGAAGCACAGAAGAACAAGAGAGGGAGGAAGGGAAAGGGCAAGAGAGTCAGCGAGGTGAGAGCTGAGACGCCACAGAATGGCAAGTCGAAGACTCCTGACGCTCAACCTGAGACCAAGAAGGAAAAGAAGGAAACCGCCAGCCGTGCGGGAAGCACCAAGCGCAAGACTAGGGATGAGTCTCACGATGAGTTGAAAGTCCCCAAGTTACGCAAGGTGTCGTCAACAAACGCCTCACCTGCACCAGCGGACGAAAATGTGCCCAAGGACCTTGCACAAACAATCTCGCAATTGGACAGTTCCCGACAGGGTGCGGCCAAGCTCCTCAACAAGTCTCTTCAGTTCTCTCTCAAAAACTCCCTGAAGAATGGCAGCTTCAAAGGCTCGGAAGACGATGTCGATGCACGAGCTTTGAGCTTTGCGCTTCAAATCGAGCGAGCAATTCATGATGTCTCCATCTCTAAGTCCACGTATAGCACCCAAGCCAAGAAGGTGGTGGCGAACTTGAAGACGAATCAAGAACTTTGCGATCGCTTGCTATCAAGGTCGCTTACGCCAAGCGTTCTTGCAGTCATGAATGAAGATGAGATGGCCTCTAAGGAACTGCAGCGTCAAACTGCAGAAATGAAGGCACGGGCTGACAAGCAAGCTATAATGATCACTGAAGAAGACGGGCCGCGCATAAGGCGCACGCACAAGGGCGATGAGGTTATTGAGGACGAGCACTATGAAGCTCCCAGCGAAGAGATGCCAGCCAGCCGTCGCCGGAGCATGCTAGATCCTAACCACGGAATGGGCGCGAGGTCACGAGAAAACTCGCCAGGGGATGACGGACAACCTGAGCTCCCAATGGATATCGACGACTATCACCCACAGAACAGCACTCCGAGCAGTGCACAAAGGACACAATCGATATCAGTAGACACGCAACAACCCAAGCCAGCCCAGAGGAAGGCTAGCGCGGCCGACAACTTTGACATTAACAGTGTCTATTCCAAAGTCCAATCGCCAACTACCTCCCACTCACGTAAGCCATCTACAGCAGCACCGCCTCCACGAGCAAACCTGGTGCAGGATCCCGATATCGACAGACTTCTTGATGATGACACAGACGAACCACCTTACGAACCCCCTGAGCATTCGGAAGACCCATCCATCATCTGGCGCGGCGACATGGTCATGACCTCAATTTGTGAGTTCAGTGCTACTGCGAGACACATAGCCGGTGCAGATCTCAGCACTGTCGGCACGCCATGGTCTAGCCTACTGGACCCCCGCCTCTCCGTCGCCGGCCGCATCGATCCCGGAAAGGCGACCGAGTACCTCTGCAGTCTCCGCTACAGCCCAAAGACGGACGTCACAGTCATCTCCCTTTCTGCGTCCCGTGGTGAGGCCGCGCAACGCGATTTCATGAAGCTCTTCGAATACTTCCGCAGTAAGAATCGGTACGGTGTCGTCGGCAACAAGACACTTGCAAACGTCCGCGACACCTACCTTATCCCAGTACCAGCCGGTAAGGATAACGGGCCAGAGTTCCTCAGCAACCTCGACAACAACATGCTGCCCACGGAACGTACAGAGCCAATGCTGATCATCGCCATTGTCGTGCGTGAGCCAGAGGGCCACTCCTTGGCAGCTCAATCTTACGACGGCAGCGGCTCGCCCTCGGTGCCAGCCAATCACAATCACCGCCAGCTGTCCCTCGGCGGTCAAGGCCCTTCGATGTCTCCTATCGTTCCCCAGCCACCGCAAGGCATGTTTGCTACCCAGCCTCCAGCCCACGCTGCACCGTCCGCCGGCGCCACTTCTACCCAGCCACCCACTTCTGAGCAGGAGCGCCAGCAGCGTCAGGCCCTGCAGCTCCGCGGCGAGGCGGTTGCAAGGGAGATCCTAGGCGAGTTCGTGACGGCGCCCACGGCGACTTTCCTCATGGCACAGGCGTATCGCATGGAGCCTACTGAGTGGCGCGTTATCCGCCAGGTGTTTGAAGAGCAGGAGCTTGCCCGTGTGGACCTGAAGACCCTGAGTACACTTCTCGAGAAAAAGGGCCAAGCTAAGGCCGCCGAAGACGCGGCCAGAGTTGCTGGCGGCGCCAAGACAGATGCGGGTGCCGGTGCTATTGGTGCCCCACAGTGAAGGGAGAGAGATTGGAGGTAATTGTTGTCAAATGGGAGTTTATGGGAACCATATTTTAATTGTATGTTGGAGGATTGTCGGTCTGTTGTTTTTATATCACGAAAAAAGTTGGAGGAAGGAAGATGTTGGGATGAATGCGTTGAAAAGGAGACGGGCTTCGTGTGGATGGTTGTGTTCGTCTAAGCTTATGATACCACGGCCTCGGGCGGTTAATTGGGGGATAGGGCAGGAGAGGGCTGACTGTATGTCAGGTTGCTTGATTTGGGAATGGTGTTATTGTATTTTAATTGTGGCTGATATTGCTGATGGAGGCACTCTGTCCATATCTGAGCCTTACGAGCGCGAAAATGTAACTTCAACAACAACAGTACTGGTATTTTGAATCCCGAATTGTTGTTCCCAGGGATCTTTAATCACCTTTCCTTTATATATCCAATCTCGACTAAAAAAAAAATGTGAATTAGGTTCAGTCAGTTAATACTCTATCTGTCAATATGACAGCCTCACCACCCCCCAGCATAGTGGTGCCCTTTAGTAGATCAGCGAGTGTAACCTATTTCAACCGTACAGAGTGCCTTGCGACCTACAACTTTACGGTAGTCCCAATTCGAAGCTAGTTCTTCCGTAAGCAATTAATAGAATCACCACCTGCTGCTTTTGGCGGGAAGCGACTGCCGTACAATAATTTCCAGTGCATGGTAGATCACCCCTATAGTGGCTTCGCGGTGCTTGTTTGAAGGATTACATGCCGCGAAGGATTACAAGCGCGAAGGATCCAGCATTTTACTCCTGACAACTCCCCCACACAGAGCGGCTGAGGCTCCTTCGGTTAGGGGGATTTCGCGTGGAGAACAGGGGAACGAAACATGAGGTTATTTATATGCTCCTGCCAGCCTTCTCCCGGATCATTTCAATTCTTTCGCGACTTCTACAATCTTTCTTCGTCGTCCGCTCTTTATCTTCTTTAAATAGTGCGTTACTATGTTTACAAAAGCTCATAGCTGAAATTTATATACCGAATGCCACAATGAAGTCGATTATCCTAACCCTTCTTTATGCGTGCATCCAGATTCCAGCAGTAGAGGCAGGCGCAGCCTCGTTTCTCCCAAACAATTTCAAATCGTGGATCTGGCAATCAAGTAAGAAAACAAGATAAAGAACAGGGGCACTGCGAATTTCTAACTTCTATCTCTAGCAATTGTGGTGGATAATTGGCTTTACATTGATGGGGGCGAGATATACGCTGGTGCAGACACCAGCGCCGGCGTACCTAGTGCGTCTCTGTTACCTTCTGTACTCTTTACGCTGTATATCTAATCTTTGATAGATAACAATACCTACGCAATCGACCTCTCAAAATCATGGCATACCTCGTCTGTCGCGGCGTCCGTCTCCCCGCGCAATAGCGACTTCGGAACAGTGAGGCGCCCTCAGCTTTACTACGACGAGTCTCATCACACAGTCTACAGCTCTTCCGGCTATTTCTATGACTTCGACCAGAACACCGTAGAGCCTTCAGTATGGGGCTTTACACCTGCAGTAGACGGCAGTGTGAAATGGACCGACAAGTTCTCGAAGAAGCTCGATAGCAGTTTTCCCCTTATCTCGAGTAACTGGGATGCGCTCACAGCAAGCAGCGGCAGTAATCATTATGCCCTTGGTGGTGTTATCATTTTCAACACAGAACCGGACAACCCGGACGCGATTGTCTTTCAACAGATGGCGATGGAGCAGTTTGTGACCTACGACTACAAGACCCAAACTTTTAAGAATCAGACACACTCCCAACACGCGTATGGCGGCGAAGCGCAATTTGTGCCACAGTATGGAGAGGAGGGTGTGGTACTGTTCTTTGGGGGCATCCAACTACCAGATAAATCTTTTCAACTTGATAATCAAGCTGCCAATCTAAGCATGATTCAAGTCTACGACATTCACACGGGCGCCTTCTACAACCAGACGGCAACTAATGCGCCTATTGGGAGGTACGAGTTCTGCTCCGTGGGGGTAAGCAATGAACAAAATAATTCACACGAAGTGTACGTATAATCACTTTCTATCTCCTAGTTTCATTCCTAAGCTTCCATTTTGCACGCCCATTCACGAGACGACCGCGACGTTGCTAATTAACAAATAGTTTCATATTCGGCGGGTCCACAGGAAAATCTACATCCCAGAGCAATGGCACCCCGCTGAGCACAGTGTATATTCTTACTCTCCCTTACTTCCACTGGCTTGAAGTACCCAACCCTGTGGCCCATTTTCGTGCCGGGCACTCTTGCGCACTCATCGGTCCGAAGGCAATCCCTAATCGTAACCAGCGGCAGATGGTTTCTGTGGGCGGTGACTACAAAGCTGGGCATACCGATTATACATTCGATGACGAGTGGAATAATGGCATGAAGATTTTCGACCTCCATGACCTTTCGTGGAGTGACGACTACGACGCCGCCGCCAAGCCATATGTGCGATCTGATGCTGTTAACAAATACTACGCCGACAACCCGTCCTATACCGTAAAATGGGACAACAAAGCGTTGTCTTCCATCTTCGACAATGGTGTTTCGCCCGTCATCAGCGCAGCAACCACAGCGGCCACAGGCGACGCAGGCAACGCAGGCGGCACTAAAAAATCAAATACTGGAGCTATCGCTGGTGGTGTTGTTGGCGGTATTGTTGCGCTTGCAATAGCTGGTGCTCTTGTATTCTTCTGGAGGCGGCGGCGGGCTTACCACGGCATTGGTCCAGAGACGCCGCCGTCTAAGGACAGCGATGGGCTATACATGCCTGAGTTAGGAGGTCCAATGAGGGGGGAGCTACTGGGAGATTCAACGAGGAGGGAGGAGATGCCTGCGGGTACGGTCAGGAGAGAGCTGCCAGCGGTGGATGCACCAGTTGAGATATACACAAACGAGCGTCACGAATTACCCGCAGCGGATGTGTATCGATCTGCGAAAGAATAGACGGATTTACAGGTGAAATGGGCGTTATATAGGGATATACCAGATTCTGTGGGAGTAGGCAAGTAATAATAAAGCCGAAACAAATATTATAGTAGATACCATGTACAATATATTCTCATTTATAGCATGATTTAAAAAGGCTATGTTATGCAGGCGAATATTTTATGTCGAATGAAATTAATTTTCGTCAAAATATTATATTCTTTAATTTTATTTTATTCTTCATTGTTATATGTTCAAGCTACCGTGAAAGACTATGCCGAAAGAAGACCATACATAGCAGTCAAAACAAATGAGGGTGTTCGTTATATATATAGGTCCTCGTTCATTTCAATTAGTATGTATGACTTCCCTTGGGCGTGAGTTCCCACATCCAAACAGCGAGCGCGCTTGCTTCGCAACTTTTAACCCCCCCCCCCCCCCCCCCCCCAACTCAATAACTGCTCTGCCTCCACCTCTTTCTCTGTGATCATTAACCTCGTTCTCTCGTGTATATACCGCTCCCGCCAGAACGCCATCCCCGATCTTCAATCTACAGCTAATGCACCAGCGGCAGCCAAACAGTCTTAGTCTACAATATGCACACCTCCCCAACCTCCACCTATTCTGCAGTCCCCTTCTCCTTCTCCACCTCATCTGCCCAGTTGCTTTCGCTCAGGCCGCCACCAAGAGGTAGCTTATCGAGTGACGTATCCACAGCCTTCGCCGGTGCCTGAGCTGGCGCTGCAGCTGCCGGGAGTGCTGGGAACTCATCTGCAGCCGGCGCGCCAGTTGTTTGCCCGCGAGGCCCAGCCCCGCCAACACCACCACCACGTCCACCACGTCCACGACCTCCCCTTCCACCCCTGCCACCGCGCCCCCCGCGATCGCCAAACTCCGGACTCGAAGCCGCTGCATTGCTGTCCTGCCACAACCCACTGCGCCCCGCATCGTCCCTCGCCCTGATGCCCCCATGCGCACCGCGACTATACTGGCTACTCGCCCCCCTGTTCCTCCCATCCACAATATCCGCCTCCGTCTTCTCGCTATCCCACTCCCTCCCCCCCTGCGCCTTGATCTTCCGCTCCCGGTTCTTCGCACGCTCCATATCCATCTGCCTCACACTCCGGCGCTCCTCCATCCGCTTCGCCGCCGCCTGCTCCTCGCGCTTCAGATACGCCGCCTCATCCTGTTCCGCCCTTGCGTGCGCCTGGCTCTTCGCCGCGTTCTTGACTTGCATGCTCGCCATCAGCGCCGTCAGCTCAGCCTCCGTGCGCTTCTGCGGCTTCGCGGGACCGGTCGCCGAGCGGTCGCCGCGAACAGACGTGACGCGGCTCGCCAGCGCGGGCTGAGGGGGTGCAGCGGCGGCGGCGCCGCCAGCGGCGACGGTGGCGGGGTCAAAGGGAGGTGTGGGTGCTGGGGGTGGTGTCGGAGCCGGGGGTGGGGGGCTGGCGAGGTTACGTTGCTGAGCTGGTGCGCGGGGTGTCTGGGGCGCGCTTGCGCCGCGCTGGTTGCCGCCACCACCTCCACCACGGCGCGCATTGTTGCGAGGGCGGAATTGCGGCGGGGGTTGGGGGGTAGCTTCTGCCTCCTGCTGGCTAGTGTGGGCGGCGATATTCTCAGCTGAGAGCACGGCAGGAGTAGGTAGGTACTGCGGGGCCTCGGGGGGGTCGATTTCGTCGGAGAAGAGGTCGTCAGCCCCTCGGCTCTGCGCAAAGTCGTCCTCCATGTTCGACGGGGTAAGATCTGCTGCGATCGCCTCCACGGACGGACGTGTTGCGCTTAAACACCGGTTGTTTGCGCCTGATGTAACTTTGTTGAGCCTGGCGTGCGTACGTGTGTGCTGTGTGAGTGTGTGTATGTGCGCGCTGGTTGTTGATTGCTAGACAATAACAAAGGCGTCTATTGGACTATTGGGTACGGATACGACAGCAATCACGATAGCGCTTAGGCCTTCATTTCTGCCGCCGGACCCCGCCAACGCCGGCACAAACACGGAAATCCAGTCAACAAGCCTACCCTTGCACCCCAACCAGACATTGGGTTGTGCACTCTACGAAATGCAGCAAAAAAATGGAGCTCCGCCGACTGCATTACGACTGCATTGCTGCTGCATCACCGTAGCGTCCTGCACTCGTAATGCATCACCTTGCACACACAGGGACGTTGCATCTGTTTCCGTGGTGGTGACACTCATTCTCTGCGCCCCTCTTCCCTTCTCCTATCCACAGCACAGCACCCCCTCCTTCCCCCCCTCCCCTCCCCCCTCAT
>JPJZ01000928.1:0-35532 GCA_000750815.1 Pseudogymnoascus sp. VKM F-4516 (FW-969) | reverse complement strand
GGGGAGGGGTTAGCTTGGGTTTGGATGAGGTGGGGAGGGGGGAGGAGGGGAAGGTGGGGGAGGTGCGTACCATGACTGTCACGTCTTCATTGTAGACGCAGTAGTTGTTCACGGGTGGTTGGAGGAGGTGGGAGTTCTCCTCGAGCCTGGGGGCGTTAGCTGTGCTCTTGTAATATGCGTGCACTGCGGCATGGAAGCTGTGTTGCGCTGTGTGCCGCCACTATGGCTGAGATAGGTCGTTGTGCTCCAGAGGGCTCGCGTGCACGCAGCTCACTTACCACTTGGGCAGGTTCAATGGGCCTGGGATCATTGCTTCTGTCGTGTTTCAAGCTGTATTCTGGGGTATATGTGCCCGTTCAGGTGCTTGCGTATATATCACAGCTTCACGTCTCTCTCTGGTCTCTTGGTTCGCAAAATTGAAGAGTCAGAATCGAAAACATCTCTGATTCATCACCATCACCTCCGTCCGGTCCGGCGATATGCCCCGCGCCGATCCGATCACCCCACGTCCGGGTGGCCACAGCGCGCTAACCCGCCGCAGCTCTAGCTTGCTTGCCGATGCAGGGGGGGTACCAATATCGCGTCACCACAGGAGGTTCGACGTCGCAGCGGGCGTTTGAGCACATTACTGTCTTGACTGCATCTGAGACGGCGAGGAGACAGGTACAGATAGGAAACCGACTGCAACTTCAACTCAATTCAGCACGAAAAGCGTCGTTTTCCACTCTTTGGTGTGATTAATTGATTGTCTCGAGCTGTTTATTTGTTAGCTGTACGGCGGTTATCCAACTACCCGGGTCTCGATATCGACTTTGCTCCACATAGCTACCTCTACGACGACATCCCAACACGAGAAACCAGAACCAACAACGGCCAAAATGTCGCACACAATGGACCACGGCGGCTACGATGCCTCCCCCGCGCGCTGCAATATGAACGTAAGTCCATACTCCTAGTCCCCATCCCTCTATCCAGCCAAGCTAACCCCTCCAGATGCTCTTCACCTGGTCGACACGCGACCTCTGCATCATCTTCCGCAGCTGGCACATCACCGGCCCTATAACACTCACCCTCTCCCTCCTCGCCATCGTCGCTCTCGTCGCTGGTTTCGAGGCGCTGCGCGCTACGACGGCGAGGTACGACGCTTTGCTGTTGAAGCGGAGGGAGGAATTACCTCGTATGTCCCCTTCCCCCCGGACCGAGCACTGTGTCTTTTCCCCTCCTCCCCTACCGATCGGCGTAGTTACGCCATTTTCGTTCCCCTTTCCTTTCCCTTCCTCCTTGCTAGCCGCGTTTTCTTGGTTTGCTGCAAGCAGAGAGAGACCGCGCTGAACGCTCCGAGACGAGGAACCTGCTGAGACGACGACGCTGCTCCCAGGACAGCAACAAGCTACATCGAGAGAGGTGCAGCGCGCGAAGGTGGCGAGGAGCGCGCTATATGGGGTGCAGACATTTTATGCGTTTATGATTATGTGAGTAGCTATCCCGGAACCTTTACCTCTCGGTATTTCAGCAGGTTGATATATGGATGGGTGGCTGACGAAATAGGCTGCTGTTTATGACATACAACGGACAGGTGATGATTGCTGTTGGAATTGGGGCTTTTGTGGGACACTTGGTATTTGGCGGCTCTACGACAGCGACGAGGGAGACTGCTTGCCATTAAGCGGAAGGAAGGAAAGAGCGGACGAAGGAAACGAGAAGGAAGGAGCATACGGCTAGGGATGAGATTCCACAAGGAAGGAGCGAACGAAGTGAAAGAGGGGGAAGGAGCAGACGACGGGAGAAAGAAGGAGCAGTTGGTGAAGAGTACCGGCTTGAAGGGAAGGAGCGACTGAGATATAGTGCTGCGTTCATTACCCTTCATCTAGCGAGGCGCAAATGTTTACTGCTTGGCTATATATCGATTCCAGTCCATCCACTTTCACCACAAACCCTGGATCTGAAAGCAACTCCTACCCCTAGCTTCATCCACCACTCATCGTACGACCCCACCATTCTCGTACAATTCCAGCGTCCCTCACCTGATATATCTTCCCATATATAAATCATCGTACTTTCTTGCGCCGACTATAAATCTTTACACATTCCTCTGGTTTTGTCTTGTCAACTCCGTTCCTGCCGCCCCCAATACTATACCTGTCCAATAACTCCAAGGATCAAACTGCGTCACAAATCACCACTACAACCACCACATCCCACACCATGTGCATACCGGTCGAAACTCCCACCTCTCCTCTCTCGCCAGACCATATGTGCGAGTTATGCCAGAAATTACAGACGTGCCAGGTATCCCAGGAATCCCAGGAATCTCAGGAATCTCAGGAATCTCAGGAATCTCAGGAATCTCAGGAATCTCAGGAATCTCAGGAATCTCAGGAATCTCAGGAATCTCAGGAATCTCAGGAATCTCAGGAATCTCAGGAATCTCAGGAATCTCAGGAATCTCAGGAATCTCAGGAATCTCAGGAATCTCAGGAATCTCAGGAATCTCAGGAATCTCAGGAATCTCAGGAATCTCAGGAATCTCAGGAATCTCAGGAATCTCAGGAATCTCAGGAATCTCAGGAATCTCAGGAATCTCAGGAATCTCAGGAATCTCAGGAATCTCAGGAATCTCAGGAATCTCAGGAATCTCAGGAATCTCAGGAATCTCAGGAATCTCAGGAATCTCAGGAATCTCAGGAATCTCAGGAATCTCAGGAATCTCAGGAATCTCAGGAATCTCAGGAATCTCAGGAATCTCAGGAATCTCAGGAATCTCAGGAATCTCAGGAATCTCAGGAATCTCAGGAATCTCAGGAATCTCAGGAATCTCAGGAATCTCAGGAATCTCAGGAATCTCAGGAATCTCAGGAATCTCAGGAATCTAACTCGGGGTGGTCCACCTTCCGAAGCGACATGACGGCGCAGCTTCCTTCTTTTATGGAAATCCCTCCTTCCGATTGGTCCTCCCCTTCCAGTTGGGATGCCCCCTGGTCCCCCCGCTATGCCATACGCCTACGCAACAGCCTCCTCCGTAGCTATCTCGACCCTAAGAACCCGCAGTACGAGCGGGTGGAGCAGCATGATAATATCAAGACGGTGATTACGATGTATGAGAAAGGGCACCTGGATGGGAAGAAGGGGGTGATTATTGTGGACGGGAAGGTTGCCGGGACGGGGACAGAGTCTCAGAGGGGGATGGGGTGGTATTGGATTGAGGTTAGTTTTCCTATTTCATAGATTTCAGGGGAGAGAAGGGTAAGCTAACAGTAGATGTGTAGAAGAGTATTTATTCTGATTAACCTCTTCCGGTTTCAACTTCAGATGCCACGGCTTTACTTAGCAATAATATAATAGTTTACAAAGTCCGCGTCTGTTAGATCCATGTGATAAATAACATTATACAGAAGGAGGCCCAATATATAATTTCCAATCCCCCATATAGCTTCGAAAGGCATAAAAAAGGGACAGAAACATACAACAGTGGGTATTCGCTGGTGGTCACCCACCAAGCTACTAATCCCACCGATCTCAGGCAATCCTCTGGCTATCATTAATTCTTTATTATCCTCCGAGCCTCAAGCCTTTCAACCTGCACAGCACTCCCAATATCCTGCGGTTCATCAAATTTCTCCTCGTGTGCGTCCCTCAACTCACGGCCTACCTTTGCACCATGCCTCCCAATCTCCCACCACCTCAACGTAAACATCTCGTCCATACTCTCCAAGCTCCTGCCTGCAGTCTCTGGTATAAAAAGCCATGCCCACGCTCCACCAAACACAGTTATGCCGACGAAGAACCAGAAAGCCCCTGCTGGTCCCAAGCCCCCCTGGTGAGTTGGGAGTAATATAATGGGCACAGCGCGGTTGCAGCCGTACTGGTTTGCGAAATGTGCCATCATAACAAGAGACGATGAAATTGCACGGATTCGCAGGGGATATAGCTCGGCATTCAGCAGATATTGGATACTGTTCCAGCCCATAGCGAAACCGAAACCTGAGACGTAGATCATCACTATGGCGCCAGTGCTCGCTGCTTTCTGGGATCTATGAAAGGTTGGGTCAGTAATGTGTTTTGAAGAAACTAGGAGAAAGAAAATGAGAAAAAATATGCTTCTGGTGTGTCGAGGAAGATATGTTTGCAGTGACTGATAGAACAACGCATTCATGACACTCTGCACAGAGAATAAATCTCCATTTCTTGACAAAAAATGGCCGCTTTAGGTTATAAAACTTGAGAACTTACGCAGTGAAAGAGTCTGCTTCAGGAGTACCGACGATGGAGAGAAAGAGTGCGATGTAACCCATTGCGATTGCCTGCAGCGTGATGCCATAGCCTAAAGTATCCTAGACTTAGTAACTCATCTCCAAGCAGTGCTAAGGCGGAATTTGAAGAAATTGTCTCTCAAAGCAGAGTTATTTCAATGGCGAGTGATTAAAAGATGAAGAACGTACCCAGTGATCGCTTCCGGCCAATAACATCAACGAGGAAAAATGCGCAAACAAGGGAGGCAACAAATTTCACCACTCCAAAGACGCATGTTGCGAGGAGTTTCTCATTTTGGCCACTTATACCTAGCAAGAGGAAGAAGTCCGGTGCATAAACTGTAATTTTTAGCAGTTTAGACGCAGATCGAGGAAGGTAGAATGTATATCACAAAGAATATGCTTACCTGTGATAGATTGAGCACCTGACCACTGTGTCATGAGCTGGGCAAAAAGACCCAGGTATATCCGATATAAGTTTGAAGGCATCAAAAACATCTCTCGAAGTACGCCAATCCAGCCTTGTCCTAATGTAGCTGCTTCTTCTTCCTCTAACTGAGCCTGGATTTCGTATATCTCTCGGATGATCAGGTCATGGTCTTGAGGTAGGTTGCGAATGCGAGCAAGATTGATGGTAGCATGCTCGTTTTGGCCTTTCTTTACTAGATATCGGGGAGACTCGTAGTTAAAGAAAGATAGTATGCCAATTAGCCCTGCAAACATGAGATGTAGACTAGTTGGCACAAGCTAAGACGTATGAGCCAATCGTGCTTCCAAAACACAAAGAGAAGAATCATACCCATCTTGTTTTAGTAGCATCAGAAATGTGCAGTGACGCTCCCCAGCTAGCAAAGTAGGCGAGCATAATACCGATATAAGAAGAGCCACCGAAAGCAACAGTGCAAAGCCCTCGAACAGACTTGGGTGCAATTTCCGAAAGGTAAACGGGCGCAATGACTGTTGTCTGACCGATACCTAACCCTGCAATGAAGCGGCCTGCGTAAACCATATTGATGTTTCCATTGTTACCCATAAAGATAACAATACCGAATATCCAAAGGACGCAGAGTTGACGGGTAGCCCATATGCGACCAATACGATCACAAAGGACAAAGGCCCTGTGCAAATTTGAGTTAAAATTGATTTTTCGGAATAGATAGACAGAGTGCTCACAATCCTGCCCCAGCAACACTACCAATTTGTACCATGGAGGAGATGTTCGCTTTCACAGTCGCGTATTCTGGGGTCTCCACATCTGGAAGATCAAGAAGGTCTCTGAAATTGGCAGAACTAAGCGTCCCACTGATCAGACCTTCATCTACGCCGCGAGCAGCACCCATGATACCGAAAGAAAGAACCGCAAGCCATAATTTCCAATTGAAGACTTCAGGGGGATCATCGCCTCGATTGAGCTTGAAAATGTTTAACGGAGTTGAACCACCCATATTTTTAGAAGTATAGTGACGATATTTATGAGACTTGGAAGGGTCGGATTGATCTCGAGGAGAGCAGAATAAAAGATTTTAAGAGAAATCCTTCCGGGTTTAAGTACCCAAGTTGAAGCTCAAGTTCCAAGACATTGTTTACCTAGCACCCCGCAAAATGGGGATGCCTTTCAGGCTTGCATTCCCTACCCCAGTTTCTCGCAATGTGGGAAGAGCTTGGCAGAGTGTATGGTAAACGTTGCACAGATGAAGAGAGCTCGAACATATCTTCGGATTCCGTAGTGGCCAATCAAAAGGAGGACGCGCTAAGTTGAGGCTAGGTATCCGGAAATTCGCCGGGAACTTCTCCAGGTCTTACGCCGCTCCGGGAATGAGTGTCTGATATGTGGACGACAACCCCAGGCTATATTCCCGGCCAACTTTTCCCCTTTTCCCAGGGGGAGGAACAGGGAAGTAAAGAGAGTAAAGTTCAGATACGAGTCTCTAAGAAGGGTCTTAGGATATTGATTTCTGTGGGCGACAACACCAACGCGATAGTCCTGTAGGAGGAGTTTAGAGTGTTAGTAGTGGCCATAGAGCATAATTGATGCAAAAACATAGGAAAGCCAATACTTGTACAGATTTTGAGACACTTATAATCAAAGTACACATCGTTTTTTCTGTGTCGTGGGTTTTCATCTATGTACAGAAGGATGTTAGTTCAAATCTCTTCTAGTCGAGTTGTACCTGGGCGACACTGGTGAACTACTTGCATGTGGAGTACGTTAGGTTATATTAATATACATATATTTTTTATTTTATAATGCAGCCTGAAATCTATAAAAATATCTAATCTGTTTGAGATTTAAGGTTTCCGGAGTGCACTTCGATTCTTCTTGCTCGCTTCCATAAATGTCATTCCGGCCTGGATATCAGATGCAATTTTTCGATCCGCCTCTACCTGAGGTGCCATAAGAGGGACGGCTTCTTTAGCCAGTTCCCGAGGCAAACATACAACACCATTTAGATCACCGATAAGGTAATCCCCAGGGTTGATTGTGACATTTTGCTCTTCAGTTTGCAATTTCACGGGGACGTTCACCTGTATAAATATAAGCTCTCAACTGCACAACCGATGGCCACCTCGACTTACCTCACTCACTGTCACTACTTCATAAGGTGACGCGGTTCCAATGTTACGGGCAAAAACCTGTTGCAATTAGCATTTCACTCATATTCGCAGATATTGACATGCATACAGGAAATCCCAGTCCCCGGTGCTCATCTAGATCTCTGATACGCCCATCAACGATAGTCCCAACCGCACCTGACACCTGTGCGCGGTTGCTCATCAAACCACCATAGACAGCATTTACAGTCTTGGGCGACGAGATGAAGACCACTGCGCCAGTAGGGATGGAATCGATCTTGTAGAGTCAGCAACAGCGGCGCAGTGGGATATCAATAAATTACATAGTGTCCTTGATGAACGGCAGCACCTGTTCCTTTGAGGACATATTTGACAGTATATGCCGCACCAATTATTTTGGTATTGCCTTCCTGCCTCTGGGGCGACCACAGTGTCAGGTTGGAGAGGAACCCGCCGTTGGGATGGTTGAGCTTTAGGAGCGCATCGGAAATGTCACACCTTTTAATTCGCTAGCATCAGTATTGCGAGAATTTTGCATTTCATGTCTTCTGAATGAGGATGCTCTTACGTTGAAAACTGCTGCAGAGCTTTGATTATAGGATCTTCTGATGCCATGACGGTGTGAAACTGGTTATTTCGATTATAAGGAACTGCCAAAAAAAAAAGGTTTGAAGTAATTTACCCAATCCAACCAGTTTTAGTACGACGAGACCATTACCAGCGTTATTCAAAGGTGTATTTAAAGTCGTACAAGAGTAGCTTATTTTATAAGCTGTAAATATATCTATCTTAAGCTGACGCTGCTTTAAGCCTGATCGTGGCTCAACTGAATGTTCGGCAGGTGTCCCGGCGATTGTCCGGGCGTTTATAAGCACCTTATGACGCACATTATAAATTGTAGCAACGAATGAGTTGGCAAAACTGAGCGATTAATTATTTGTACGGGTTATTTTTTCACGAATTATTGACAAGACATTTTCACAAAGGCAGCATGGCGACAAATAAAAAAATATACGTCCTCGATCCCTATCACCCCGCTGCAATCTCCCATCTCGAGCAGGGCCAAGGCATCACAACTGTGCTTTCCAATGACCCGAGAGTTAAAAGCTGGCGTGAAAATGCCGATGCAGTGATGGTACGCTCTGAGACACGCCTAGGAGAAGACGACTTCTCTAAAGCAACTCGACTTCGAGTTGTGGTGAAGCAGGGCGTGGGAGTCGACAATATTGACTTGGGTGCCGCGAAGAAGCACGGTGTGGCCGTGCACAATACGCCTTCCTTAAACAGCGAGGCTGTTGCAGAGCTCTGTATGGCGTTAACATTGTCCCTGAGCCGACGGGTTTGTGAGATTGATCGCAGGATTAGGCGGGGTGAGAAGATTGTCAGGTCAAAGATGCTGGGTATGAGCTTGTTTCAAAAGACTATTGGTATCGTTGGAATGGGGAATATTGGCAAGATGGTTGCAAAGAAATGGATTGGTGCCTTTCAATGCAAAATTATCGGCTATGATCCCGTTGCGTCAAAGGGTGCTTGGTCTGATATTCCTCATGAGCGAGTGGATACTTTAGAGGAGTTATTGAAGGAAGGGGATGTGGTAACTATACATGTCCCGTTGATAAATTCCACGAGAGGATTAATTGGCGAGAAAGAGCTCAGGATGATGAAAGAGAGCGCTATTTTGGTCAACTGTGCACGGGGCGGGGTGGTAGATGAAGAGGCTCTGACGAAGGCACTAAAAGAAGAGAGAATCTGGGGAGCAGTGCTTGATGCTATGGAGGTCGAGCCGCCGACAATGGAGGCGTATGGAGAGCTTCTAGAGTGCGATAATGTGATTATAACACCTCACATTGGAGCTTCAACAATGGAAAACCAGAGTCGAAGTGGCATTGCCGTTGTAGACACTATACTAGCAGTTTTGGAGGGCAAGGCAGACGTCCCTGGAAAATTAGTGTAGCTACCGAAACAAACAATCCAAACAGTGTAGATTATTACCTATAAATTGCTCGTGACTGTCAAAACTTATAACTTTATCTGATCCTTAGTAACCAATCTTGCAAACGTTAGCCCTACGTGCCCCCCGTTAGATACCTAGGGAAGAGGTCTCAGTACAATACCCTGCAATCCGGTCGGTGGCCTTCGACTCCAAACCTTTCTCCATAAGCTTGGGGAATAATTGTGGCCAGAAGCAGTTGTGTTCACGACTTAGGGAGGCTACTCGCGCCGAATGGCAGGGAGAATAGTCGTCAAAGTGATAGTTTCGCGGGGTAAATTCTTTATGTACCTTTACATACAATTTACTATGTGAAGGCACTTCCTATTTTGTGGTCCGAATGCACTTTGCTTCGGACTATGATTAATCATGTGCTAAGTGCTACGCTACCCCCTGCACAAAATCGCCGCTCACCGCGGCTAGACTCCGTGAGAGCCAACCGGCCATACGCCGCGGCGTTTGGCCGGTTGGCTCTCATTGAAGAAGAACAAATGCATCTATTGGTACAGTATCATGTAGCTGTCACGATGTGAATGCAAGTAACACAGACGCAAGAGGGATTGTGATATAAAGCTGGTTTAGTTTCCGTTCAATCCAGCATATTCTCTTCATAAACATTGTCCCCCCTGCCCGAGACGGTCTGCCCTCATCAACATCCTCTCCCATGGCGACTCTCAACTCCATAGTCTTGGTCTCTCCTAAATCTGCCCACGAATTTACCATATCTATACTCGAAAAGTATGGCGTGCCACTCGACCGCGCTGCACTCGTCGCCGATTCCCTCGTCCTCGCTGATCTGCGCGGCGTCGACACGCACGGCATCAATCGCCTGGGCGGATACATCGAGCGGATCAAGCACAACGTCCTAGACCCCAACCCCACCCTGACATTCGTCATGAAGACGCCAGTCATGGCGCACCTCGACGCTCAAAACACGTTTGGTTTCGTCGCCGGCAGCGTGGCAATTGACAAGGGCATCGAGATTGCATCGACGTTTGGGATTGGCATCGTGGCGGTGAAGAACAGCAATCATTACGGCATGGCTGCGACATATTTAGTGCGCGCGATTAACGCCGGCTTTGCAGCATTTGCTTTCACGAATGCGAGTCGGAGTATGCCTCCGTGGGGAGCGAAGGAGCCGCTGTTTGGGACTAGTCCGTTTGCCGTGGGAATTCCAGGTGGTAAAGAAGGCGATTTTCTCCTGGATATGAGTCCTAGTGTTGCGGCAAGGGGAAAGATTAGAAAAGCGGCAAGGAGGGGAGAGAAAATTCCCGAAGGGTACGCATTGGATGAGGAGGGGAGGCCAACGACAGATGCCGAGGCCGCACTGAGAGGTGTGGTGTTACCAATCGGAGGGCCTAAGGGATCTGGGCTGGCCATGATGATGGACTTATTTGGTGGTCTGATGAGCGGTGCTTCGTTCGCAGGTGGCGTCAATGACCAGTATAAGAATATGGATGAGCCGCAGGGTGTTGGGCATTGGTTTATGGTCTTCAAACCAGATATGTTCCTCGATTCCAAAGAGGAGTTTATTTCAAGCATGGATACGCTAATGACGAAGGTACGAGGCTGTGAGAAAGCTGCTGGCGTGGACAGGATATACACGTCCGGTGAGATTGAGCGAGGTGTGGAGGAGAAAAGGCGGGGGGAGGGTATTCCTTACACACAAGGTGAAATTGACGCACTGCACTGTTTAGCAAAAGAATCGGGCAGCGATAGAAGATTAATATGAAGTTATATTGTATATTATAGTAGTTGGTTGTATATAACAGTATACTTATAAAGACTCTAGAATTTGCAAGATATTAACCTAGAGCCGCTGTAAAAGATGTTATGAAATGGCTATTCAACTTACCTTAAAAATCCAAGGAGGAGTTACGAAGTAGGAGTCTCTTAAATTAAATGTATTTCAAACGAATAGTTTTCTTTTGTCTTATCTTACATTGTATTATTCTAATTTAGATATCTTTGTATACATACTCTAGAGAATTGTTAACAATCAAAGTACTAGAGATAATTTCAGCTACCACGGTGCACTTCCACCATTCGCTACAATTTATGGAAAATTTCATATAGCAATTTGGTAGCATGATAATTCACACAGTAATAAGAGAGTCGCCTTATTAGATTTAGGATATACAAACTCTATGTGAAGAATCGGAAATGAGGACTCTCATCTGCAAGTTCAGACACATCCACACTCGCCCCTGGCACCGGCTTGCCATATTTCTTATCCCTCGACCTATTAATCGCAGCCAGAACGAAACTATTTGCCAAAGCCAATACGGCTGTGGCAATAGACAGCCCCATACATATAAAATGTCCCTTCTGGAACTGCGGTGCATCAGTTGATGGGTAAATCCACGTTCCAGCAATAGAACCCAGGTTCCCAATCGCAGTGTATAACCCCATCCCGATAGCCCTCTTAGTCTCGTTACCGAAATTGTTTGCGGCCCAGGCGTGGGTTGGGGGATAAGTGGCGTAGACGCAGGCGGTGGCAATACACACGCAGGCGTATTTTCCGTTGAGATTTGATTCTGGCAGTGTAGCAAGGAGCGCGTATATGACTGTCGCAATGACCATGAGAATAGTAATGTGAATTCCACGGTCCTTGTGTCTGTCTGAGCTCCAGGAAATAGAGAGCATGAGTACAAATGCGCAGGCATATGGAGGTACGGTCATTAAGTTTGCCTTAGTCGGTTCCTTGTATCCAAGACCTGCATTTATCAGATAATTATAACGAAAGGTGGTATGGCAGAAGTACCTGAGATAATTGTTGGCAGAAATCCAGAGATCGATGATAAAAGGGCAGCGGTAGGTAGGTAAACTGCAGCCTGTGCATACAATCTCCAGTCTTGGATAGTCCAGAGGATATGCTTCTTCTGAATCTTACCCGCTTTATCAAATGTTTCGTTATAATACCTCGCCTCTGCTATTTCCTTGTCGATTCCCTTAAATCGTGAGTTCTTTAGAGGCCTATCTGGGAGCCAGTACAACGCGAAGAGGCCCAGGAAAAAGCAAGGCAGAGCTTCGATTAAAAAGACGAATTTCCAAGACGGAACGTAGCTTTTTATGTGTCCAATTCCGAATGCTAAAAGCCCCCCAAATGCACTGTAGGACAATTAGAGATGTCCGTGTGAAAAATAGAGCAGATAGAAGCCATGAATAGTTGGAGGCTTACCCCGCAATAGACGTTGGACCAAGAAACCAGAACACTCGAACTCCCATCTCACTGCGGTGATACCACAGACTCAGATAGTAAACTATACCAGTCCCAAAGAGACCCTCAAACACCCCAATAAATACACGACACACAAGAAGCCCCGCAAGATTGAAAGCAACCATTTGGAGTATGCTTACAACGCACCACCCGCATACGCCAAACGCAATCCATTTAGAAGGAGGGAAGATACGGTATCCTGTGTAGTGATGAGCACGGAAAATAACAGTAGTAGGTCAGCCCACTCACCAATACAACCTGGGACTTGGAAGAGTACTAGCCCAACGTAGAAGATCATAATGACAAGCTGCCATTGCGTGGAATTGAGCGGGGTCTTCCCAATCCCGACGCCACCGGTGACAGTATCACGGCCCTGATCAAGGCCTAATAACTTGGCATTCTCCCTCTTATCAGCACAGGTACAAATGACCAAATGGACTAGAACTCACGGCTATATTACCTCGATCCAGGTACTCGAAGAAATAGAAGGAAGAGATCATAGGCAAGATAATGAAGTCCAGTTTCCGGAGGTACTTTTTCTGTGCTCGGATCCAATCTGGGTCTTCTAGATGCTGGACTTCTTTCTGAATCTCGGCGGGAGCATAATCGCCCGTACCTTCGGGATTGCCCAGCGGGAGCTGGGCCTCGAGCTGAGCATTCTTAACGCCTTCGCCCATAGTGGGGATAGTTGTTAGGCTAGCGGGGCAATTGTACGTCGGAAGTAGGCACAATTTCGTGCGGTAGGAAAATATGATTAATAGTTGCCATCGGTGCAGATGTAGTTACTTTTAGTTTATATACTGCTGTCAATATGGAGTCCGACATGGTTAATATCTGCCAAGAAGGCATAGGGGCTCTCCTAGTACTGGATGTGATGATTTGCGGGGTGCGGAGATGCCGGGGTGCGTGCGGGGTGCGGGGAAGTCTACTGATCTCCCGGCCAAACTCCAGGACATTCTCCGAGGATATCTTCCGCGGCGTTCTGTTAAGCCAATTGCGGCAATTGTAAAGAAGAGAAAAAAATGGTAGTGTAAACTTCACTATGAAATGTGATCCAAAAGTGGAACAGGCGATTAATTATCAGAAAAGTACTTATTAGAAGTTGTGACAATCTGTGTGTCGACAGTTAATGACAACCCAAAACATTGGAACAATCCTGTTATTTTGTTTATGACCCCCAAAACCTTGGAACAATCTTGCTATTTTGCATTTACCAAAACATATCATTATGGTTCTAGTTTTTGGCAAGAACGAACTCCCAGTGGGATCTTGGGATAGTCATGTTCACATTGTAGACGAAGTAGGTTTACTACTTATTACGCATCTCTTTAAACTGACCAAGGCAGGACAAATTCCCTCTTCATCCAGACCACCCCTACCGACCCAAGAAAGCTAGCCTAAATGATCTGCTGGCATTCGAACACAAAATCGGAATCGACCATGTCTGCCTCGTCGCCTTCTCGGTATACGGAACTAATAACAGCTCCATCATTGACGCTCTGAGGCGCTTGAATGGGAGGGGCCGCGGCGTGGTGTGCATTGACCCCGATTCCATCACCCAAGACGAATTATTAGATATGCATAGTATTGGTGTCCGTGGCGTTCGACTAAATCTCAAGACACGATCGCAAAAGCCCAACCGGGCGACCTTTCTGAGGATACTACGGAAGTACGCTGATAAGATCCGGCCTCTGGGGTGGGTTCTACAGCTCTATATTGGCCTTAATCAAATCGCACTTATCGCGGACGAGTTGGCAATGTTGGGTGTACCAATTGTACTCGATCATCTAGGTTCGCCCGCTGGAGATGTGCCCGGGAGGAAACAGGTTGGATATGCACAGTTACTCAGGCTCCTGGCAGAGCGCAAGGTGTGGATAAAGATGAGCGGCACATATCGCTTTGCCAACCTACCCGACATGGAGCTTTTTGCTCGCGAGCTGCTGCATACGGCGCCAACACAAGTTGTCTGGGCGAGTGACTGGCCGCATTCTGGCGGGGTTGAAATGAATCCAGCGGGGGATAGGAACAAGGTTCAAGATTACCGGAGTGTGTCTATCCCAGATTTTATTGCGAGATGCAAGAGCTGGTGTGACTACGACGAACATCTAATGCGCGGAATTTGGGTTGATAATCCTCGAAGACTCTGGCAGTATGAGGATTAACAAGTATGTGTAGAGGCTGCTATTGTATATCGGAACTGAATATTAATTATCACAATCTATGATCAACTGATTCTGGTTTAAAGCAGCTGGTGTGATATTATTTTTTTATGGGCTGGTTCGAATTTCTCTAAACTCCCAACTGGCACCTTCACCGAACTATCCCCGCCATTAATGTTAATGTTAGAGCCCAAATGTCCGGCATTAGTATCATTACTTTCTACCATACAGTAATCTTAGTACCCTCCCATTTGGACTAAAAGTGGACACCTACTCCTCGCTAATATCCCCGCAAGCCACCCTAGTAAAACTTCCCCGCCTTCCAGAACTCCTCCTTCCAAGCATCCTTTCGCATTTAATAGCCGGAACCGAGTATTTGGAATCAAATTTATAAATCTTTTATCACTTCCCAATTTCTGCTGTTATTACCAAATACTATATAATCTGAGGACAAACGCAATGTCGCAATCGCCTGGGCAACGTAGATCAAGCCCACCCAAGTCTCGTAACCACCGCCGTGTTCCGCCTAATCGCGGTTTAACTTGCAGCAATTGTCGCAATAGAAAAGTACCACGGCGTGGAAACCCCTTAAACCCTAATTTTCGAGTCGGACTGACAATTGTAGACTCGCTGTGATGGCACTCAGCCAGGATGCAAAACATGTGAAGTCTACAATGACCAATGTCGTTATGACAAAGCGCCGCCGATGTCACAGATAGTCATGATGGCGAAGAAATTGCAGGATGCTGAACAGCTTATTGCAAGGCTCCAAGCTGCCCCACGGCTTGGAACTAATGCCGCAGATGAAAATTTAAATGCTTCAAGGCCTGCGTTGATATCACAAGAACCCAGCCCGCATACCTATTCAAATTTGTCATTATCGGAGCAGCAGTCAGAGGCCACCGCTGCCACAACTACCAAGACAGTGTTAAACTCAGCCCAAGAAAAACTATCGGAAATGGCAAACTCAGGGGGGTTAATTTCAGACCTGAGTTTAGATGAAAACGGAAATATTTGCTACTACGGGCCAACATCCGCAGTACATGATCCATTAACCAAGGAATCCAACAATGCCACAGACCAGCAATACGATAGCCCCTCCACGAAATCTAGTGTGCGGTCTATGCTTACGTCGAATGCAATGGAGTCCCGAGCCTGGGAGAATTTTGCAGTACGGAATGCTGCGTTTCGCAGCGACATCCCGCAGGCCACCATGTCCAACCTTCTGAATCTACATTGGTGTTGGATTGCACCAATGTTTATGTGGGTGTACAGGCCGGCATTTATGCGTGAGCGCTCCACAGCCATACATCTACCCCTACTGATATAGAGAAGGTGACATGAGCACTAGCGGGCAGTATTTCTCGGAATTCTTGCTGGTCGTCCTCTGCGCACACGCCGCTCGGTTTCAGGAAGGGAGTACAGGGGATCTCCTCATTTCGCGTGCTAGGTTGCTGCTTGGAACAGAGATCCACCGTCCTAGTTCTATACCAACCGTCCAAGCATTACTGCAGCTTAGTGCGAGAGACCTGGCTTATGGTTTGATCTCTCAGGCATGGCTGTATAGCGGTATGGCATTTCGGATGGTCAGTGACCTTGGTTTACACCACAGCAGCGGGAAGATATTAGACCTGGGTTGCTTGACAGCTGAAGACCTAGAGATAAGACGACGGTTGTTTTGGAGCTGCTACTTCTGGGATAAGTAGGTATTACTTGAAGTTGCCATTCTGTTGCTAAAATATTGCTAGAGCCATCAGTCTTTATCTGGGACGCATGCCGACTCTGACAGAGTTACCGTTTGATCACGTCCCAGAATTATGTAAGAATTCATCCCAGGAAATGAAAAGAAATGGGATGTGGTCTAATGCGAAACAGTGGATGATTCTGCTGAGCATGAGCTGTGGTCACCCTACTACGGAGAACCAGGGGGTCTTTCCCAGGTCCCACCGTCCCCGTACCAGGCGAAGACTTCGCATGCGATTTCCTGCTTTGAGAACTCTTGCAGGCTATCTGTTATTATCAGCAACATTATGACCGAATTTTACTGTAGACGTACACCATCTAACGTCGATGAAGCATTTAGACGCATTCGAGCTACGCTCGATGACTGGCGTGCAAATTCGCCAGCTCACCTAGTGTATAAGCCAGAAGACTTGCCCATTTGGTCTCCACCGCCTCACATACTCGCTCAAAAGTACGCCTCATTTCTACTATGTAATGAATACTCTAACTTGCATGCAGTCTATTATATTATGCTACCATAATCCTCCTTCATCGGCCCTTCTACTCATCGACAGTACATCACACAGCTTGCCGAAATGCAGCCAACAGTATCGAAAGGCTCCTACTTTTATTAGAAACGACGTTTGGCTTCAACAAGATTACATATCTCATGGCTTATTGCATATACACCGGCGCTTCAGCAATGGTCCAAGACGTCAAGTCCGGGGAGCTAGAAGCAAAAGTCAAGATGAGCACTTTTCTCCGGGCTCTCAATGGCGGGCTTAAGACGTGTCCGATAGTTCAGCGGAGCATCGATATCATTAACAACAGCCTCCAGGGCAGTCAGGCATGGATGCCTGAGATTGATAACGCTGCACCTGATAATTCCATGCGCAACTACCTCCCGGCCTTTCCGTACCGTGATGCACAGATGGACCCGTCGAATGAGAGCAATTACAACTTTATCGACCTGGATGCATTCGCCTTGTTAGATTCGTTCCCAGAGAACCATATAGATGCTGTTACAGGAGAGTGGTGTCTCTCGTGATAATAAACTGTAAGTATAGAGGTTAGAGCTGCACAGGGTTAGAAAATTGATTATAATCATGATTATCCGTCGACAATCATAATCATGATTATTTAAAAAGCAAAGAATCATAATCATGATTTTAAATCATGAATATTCATGATTATAATCATGATTATTAACCATTCCTAATTCAGCCTACTATACACCTAATTAGGTTTAGAGCATACATAATGTAAGCGAGTAAATTATACTTTAATTATTTTAGTTCTTAATTATACTACATAAAGTACTGCTAAATACAAATTTATATGAAAAGGTACATATGCATTAAGGTCACGTGATAATTATGACTATTCATGATTCTCAAAAGTCAATAATCATAATCATAACTATTCATGATTATGACTAGTCATGCTGACATAATATTTGACCTATTCAAATAGTCATGATTATCATGATTATTTGTGCTAACCCTGGAGCTACATATTATGTTTACTAGATTATAATCATTTGGGGAATTATTAGAGAGTTTTATTGAAAAGCCAACGACTATATTACGCCTGGAACTAGGCGCTGGGGAGTGGAGGCCTCTATACTGGTCTAAACCTGCCTATAAGAAGCCGGGTAGGAATTTAAATGCGTATTTAACTGCTGGTATAGCCCTGGGGGTCAAGGGTGGAAAGTTGTGAGTAGTTCAACCTAACTTGAGAATATAGTTGGAGGTGTGCTACGGGATATAAACAATGTTGGCATAATTAATAAACAGACTTAAGCACAACTTTATGAACTATACATATAATGTAGTACCTCTCATACTGATATTCCTACTCTATCTACCACTCGGAGCTCACAGTAACAGCAGTGAACCCAACAATTGCAAGAATCCATATCTCTGTACCCACCCAGCGATGTCCAGCATTTGACGCGTCGGTCGACGTCGGAGCTAGGCTATCCACAGCTGAGCGACTTGCCGCTGTTGTCTCCGTCGTCTCCGATCCACTCAGAGCCGGTGCCGTTGGCGACGATGTAGCAGTAGTAAGCGCATCGGCATAGCACCCAGCAAAGGCGATGGTATCGTTGAGCCACTCCTCAGAGCCCGCATTATTCAGCAGGATAGAGTGCCACACATTCGGGCAGTCCTCAGTAAGGAAGGATAGTGTAGAGCTCCGCGCCGCCCACCACGAGTATGCCTGGCTAGCGTAGGCGGAGTACGCTGGGAGGACAGCTGCAGGTGCAGCGGTGGTGAAAGCACACCAGTCTGACTGGCCTGGGAACGGGCAATGTTCAATGGTGATGGCGGCGAGGCAGGGCTCATACAGCTCAGCGGCGTAGGACTGGAGCTCATCGAATAGGGAGCCGGTTGGCTTTGGCACGTCTAGGTACTGGGCTAGGCTTTCGGTGATGCATTCCCACGGGTCGACCGAGGCGGTTGGTTGTGCTCGGGGAGCGAGAGTGGTGAAGGCTGGAATGGTCGCGGTGGCAATGCAAATTGTAAGGGCGACGACGAGGAGGGTAGGTGTGCGCATTGCACGGATGTGACAATGTCGATAATGCCGACAAGAGCTGAGAAGGAAAGAATGAGGACAGATTGGGGGGGGGTTGGGAGGGCAGGAGAATAAAACTACCCGTCCAACTATCCTGTATCGTATAGTAATTTCAATAAAGTATACCGTTGTCGCCAAGTCTAGTTCTATTGATTCCTAGCGTATGTTGGTTTGTGGGTTTATTGGTTATGCCATATAATATCCCTAGCTAGAAGCTAACAGTGATACCTATCTATTATGGTAAGCGTTAGGAGTTAATATGCATTACAGTTCTTCGCTATGCGCATTGCATGCTCACTGATCTTTGGTCGCCATGTGGTCGCCACATAGAAGGATACAGGCACTAGCGGGATTTAGAGGCTAGCGGATGCGGATGCTGTCAAACTGCGAGGTACTAGTACGGTACCTTACCTATTTATTAAGGACGTGCACGCGAGATACAGTTGACTACAGACAATTTATATAGCCTGTTTCCTAACACTAATCTTATTTAGTTGGCGTGCTCTATCAACATTTGAAAGGACAGGTAGGGTAGTATCTCCTATTATAATACTGCCAGTTCTTGGCAGTATCGCTCACCAAAGCTGAACGCCATTCGGCCTAACTTGGGTGCGGTGGAGTAGTAAAAATAGCGGATTGTTACAATCATTCCGCGGGGGGGGATAGTACAGGGAGCCAAATTCTGCAACTCGACTACATAAATAAAGGCGTCAACTCCAATACCAATTCAAAACAGATCAGGGTGTCTAATATCTACTGCGCTATCTGTTGCGGGCCACTTGTGGAGGTAGACATCGCCAGCAAGCCCCGCTCCGAAGTCTTTAAGACCGCTTGGCAGCGCGGCGACGATTTTGATGTGAAATGGGAGAAAACCTACGACTGCGAGATTATAACCAAGGAGGAGGCGGTGTGGACTACAATGATAATGCTTCTTGGCTTTAACCCGAAGGCTAGTGGACCTAGCAAGTAAGGCTCCCATATGCCCCATATCTCTGAATAATAGCTGACAACCCCTTCAGTGTTGCATTCTTAGCTCCCTTTGGTGAAATTTTTGATAGCTCAGTCACAGTTGATGATTCACCTGACGGTAGCTTCACCCTAGATGACACAGGGAGTGATGAACAGCACTTTGAATGCTATGATGTTGATGGGGTTGACTGTCCGAATAAAGAGCCTGCATTCCCATTTCATCCGCCATGTTACTGGATCCTCCAGCGCCGGCTGAGCAACTACTTCAGCGGTGTTACGACTATAGATAAGGACGTTCTTTATGGCGTAATGCGCTCCTTGACAGCCACAGTATCCTTTTTGGATATCGACTATGGTGACCTAGAAAAAGATTTTACCTGTGTCCGCTTCTGGCATTCATATGCTGGAGAGGAGGTGTATGCTGCGAACCCTGGGCTAGTAGAAGGGCTAGAGGGGATAATTCAGGAGATGATGGCAACAGGTTACTTTCATCTACCTAAACATATGGAACTTGACTTAAGCTATAGTGTCCAGAAGGATCCATTCAAAAGCTTGCCCTTTGATATCCTTGTTAGTATTGCTGAGATGCTTGAAGATCCAGAATGCTTTATGAACTGGGCAAGGGCATCCTGGTCTATCCATACATTCCTCCGAAGCGCCCAGAACTCATTCTGGAAGAGGACCATACGCATGCAAATGCAGTGGTTCTTCGAGCTCGACCGATTTCTTGAGGACGACAAACTATGTCATGGCTCAAGCATGAGAGCAGTCTTCCTGTGGGCTGCTGGCGGCTCTAAACTACGCTTGGGTATGAAAGGTGGCGACTTCCTCCGCCTCGCCAACCGCCGGCGTATATGGACTAGTCCATGTAAAGATCTAATTGACCGGTACTGCAAAATTCTCCCACGCCACCTCCTCGGCGAAGGCGGTGATTTTGGCTACAACAAAGAGTACTCGAGCGAGGAAGAATAGGAGGAGAGCAGCGAGAATAATGAGGAAGTGGGAGGTGAAAACAGTGATGAAGACCGAAGGGAAAGTTAGTGTATAACGTTACACACCACACATAACCACGCCTTGCCTACGCACTATCGCTGGTTATTATCCATTCGCTTTTTCAACCAGGATGTATATGGACTCATTATTACTAGGACTCAGATTGATGACGAGAATTGCTTCAGGTGGTAGGGTGTCTAATGGCAACGTTATTTCTCGTTCTCAAAAGTTAGCGTATAGTAAGAGTGAAAGTTGGAGTGTGCTGCCGCTCAGTATTTCCAACGCCAGCGGAATAATGATAACTGTTGAGAATAGGACATGAGCCATGGCCTACGGTGGCCATTTGGCCCTGGAAATCGGTGTTCCAGCATTCCAACCGTCTGGCTCCCGTATTGGCTCACGGGTTCGGTGATTGCGCTTTGCATCATGCAAGCCACCGAATCCTATCACATATTGGGTGCCAACCCCCTATTCTGTCAGGGTTTTTGGCTTGCCCACGAAGCCTACAGGTACGTACGTAGGCCCATTAGATAGCGTAATAATTCTATTAATTCTATTTACTCTATATACTGCTTTGAATCGTGATATCCGCCAGCGCTGCCAGGGAGAGAGCATAGCCGGTACCTGTAAACCCCTACGTTTTGCGTGTGTCTCCAGGTCACGGTAATACATCTCCCCAACAATAACCATTGCCGAATTGGAATCTTACTGGTGCCCCTGATTCTACATGATCATGTACGGCGTGCGTCTTTGTGATAATGAATAGAGTAACTGCTCCAGTTGTGACCTGGCCATTAGTGTGGGTTTGTCAAAGTTACTTTGACTTCGTAAGCCCCCCTGGTCAGCTTGGCAGATGCACTGGTTGCTTTAGGACCAGCGGTAGTAAAAGTCAAAAAAGCTAGTACTGTATCCTGTCAGATCCCCCGCAGCCGCCTGTCATTGCGCTAACTATCCTTATTGGAGCTTAATCTCCATGGTCAAGGCTTCAACCAAAGTACGTCAGCTATTCACACGATGGTCTATTATTCATACAAAAGACACGTTTAGTGCAATTTGAGCACACAGGCCTGTACGAATACTTTTGGAGAAATACTGTATCTATTCGGAAGAGGCTGCATGTAGTCTCGTGTCAAGAGCCAATGGAATCAGCCGAGGGTCGCTGGTTCCCAAGAATAATGGACGGCGATCCTGAAGAAACCAGCAGTCCGATGGGCAATCCGATAGACTATCGGTGACTCGGAGTCTAACTTAACGTCCGAGGCTCTGTTATATATGCCATGGAGGCGCGTTATACTTACCTACGGAGGCTTGGTGTCGTCCTCTGTCAAGAGCCAATGGAATCTGCTGGCGGACATAAGGTGAATGCCTTACGTCCGTGACTCTGATATATATACGATAGAGACGCGTTATACGTACCGAGGCTTGTTGGTAGCCCCAAGTATCATCTGAGCTCTCTAAACTGCAGACAAGATTCTTATTTGGCTATCAGACATCCGTCATAAACCGACATACCTCCTTTGGGCTCTTTCATGTCAATTGAGCCGTTTCTTGCTTTGGGGCTTTAAGGCTTCACTACCCTCAACATGGCGGCACCTACTCGTTCCGCCATTATAACTGGCGGTACCCTCAACCTGGGGTATTATGCAGCGCTCGAAATCGCCCGTCAACATCCAGACTGGCTTGTAGTCGTCTGTTCCCGATCGGATAAAGAACATGCCGCCGAATCCATCAACAAGGCACTCAAGCAAACCAATACCATCTTTCTACCCCTTGACTTATCAGATACCAAGAAGGTTCGCGCCTTTGCAACAGAATGGTCCTCTAAAAACCGCCCGCCAATCCAAGCACTACTCCTCAACGCAGCCCTACAATTCCCAAATGAAGTGGTCCTGACCCCCGAGGGCATCGAATCCACCTTTGCCATTACCCATGTCGGCCACGCCCTCCTATTCCATCTTCTGGCTCCCCATCTCGCCGCCAACGCCCGCATCGTCGTTACCTCCAGCGGCACCCACGATCCAGCCATGAAGAGCGGCTTGCCGGACGCAAACTACGTATCGGCCGAGCAACTAGCTCACCCTCCACCTGATGTTGCCAAGAAGGCGGGCACGCAGCATTACACTAATAGCAAGCTCGCCAACATCATGTGGACATATGCATTGCACCAGCGTCTCAACGAGCGAGCTAAGGAGCGCGGACTCACCGTCAACGCATTCGATCCGGGACTCATGCCCGGCTCAGGACTGGCGCGCGAGTATGGCCCCGTGTTTCGGTTTGCGTGGCACAAGGTGATGCCCAAGATGACGCCGGTTCTCAGGGTGCTGTTCACGCCGAATATTCACAAGCCGAACGAGTCCGGTGCGTTGCTTGCGCGGTGCGCCATTTCAGATGAACTTGCTGGAGTCTCAGGGAAGTACTTTGAGGGGGCGAAGGAGATCAAATCCAGCCCGCCGAGCTACGATGAGAAGAAGTGGGATAATTTGTGGGAATGGACCATCAAGTACTGTGCGCAGGACGAGACCGAGGCGGCGCGCTTCGATGCGTTTAATTGAAATGAGGCCAGAAATAGGGAAAGGGAGGGGCAAGATAGATAATCAAGCAGGACTGAAGAAATAGGTAACACTGTTCCCGTTTTGAGGAAAAGGAGTGAGACACAGTAAGACTTTCGAAATAGAAGCAAAATAAACTACAATTCGCTAATTCACTTTCCTGAATAAACATGTCTCTCAAAGGCTGGTCCTCATTGCCCCTCAATATTCCAAGGCCATCAGAGACATTTTATATTTTATTAATATTCTTATTAACCTCTTCATAAGTATTCTAGATTCTATATACTATAGTATGAATTTTCTCGTTACTGGCAAATATTTTCAGTTCCCATAGAGTAGATCCTTAGAACTAAAATCAGGGGCTTTGCCTTTAGCAAACAAGACAGAAAGTTTGACTCTTATCTCCTCATAGCAACAGTACCTGTTGACGAAGAACCCAAGGTTCCAGCACCATGATACAACTTGCAGTTTTGAGAAGTCTTTGTATCGTAGTTCAGAGCGCCGCATAAGGCGCCCCAGGAATTACACCATGCCAAACAACCTTGTAAGTTTGGCTGGGGTGAGGAGGTGAACGAGGTTCCAGTCATGGTGGCACCACATGAGACGACATAGGGTACACCATTGTACTCGTTAACGCCATTGGTGAAACCCGATGGACAAACGACAACAGCCGGGACAGTGACTATGGAGACCACGGCGCTTGTTGTTGAGACGAGAGCCAACTCTGTCGTGGAACGAGTGGTAGTGCTGGGGATGGTGACGGTATTTGTTGTTTCGACGGTGTTGGTGCCTGTAGCGACTTGCGAGCACGCCGATGAGATCGATGCTGCTTCCCAATTTGAGATAGATGCTGGTGTAGCAATGGCGCGCTTGGCAACAATGTCGCGCTTGTATGGTAATGCTGTGACAGTAGCACTGATTTCGTCAGTTTGTGTGTTTTATGGCAACGAGGCAATGCGCGTTTAGGGAAGAAAGGGAATGGTACATACATGGCAGTAGTGTATACAACTACAGTGGATGTTTCTTGTTCAGTAACAACAGTCTCTGTGGTTGTATAAGTTGTATCGAATACAGTAGAGGTTGCTGTTGGTGCTGAATATTCGTTATACGAGGTACAGAAATCGCCGCCAACACTCTGAAGGTAATCGATGTCGCTTGGGCACACTGGAAGCCCTGGTGAAGTGTTGTTGGAATAGGAGAAGCCGTAGGTGACTGTATAGTGATCATTGCCATTCCATTGACCCTTTGGCCAGTCAGTATATAATGGACATAAAGGGGAAAGACAATCGCCCACGACTTACATCGTTCGTTGCATATGAGAGGTCCCAGGGCTGGGTGTACATAGCGCAGTATTGCCCCTGAGGAGCGCCATTCTTGGACAGCAGATACGTGACAAAAAACTTGCAGATCATAGGTACGCCATTAGCAGGCGGATGAGCAATGTCGAACTCATTGGTGGACGCACATGTCTCTGCACAGAGGTTGGGATCGAAGGCGCTTGTTGTATACATCCTGGAGCCCATATAGGTATCCTTCCCATTGCAATCCAGAGGGGCATTGATGGCATTGTTCCCAAGCGATTGAACCGTGAAGCCCTCGACGGCAGAAGATTCAGTAGTCATGTATCCGTTGGACCCAGCAATGACGACGTGGAAGTCGCTGCGCCATTGTCCAGTGTTGAGGGCGTTCTCCGCAGCAACGTAACCACCCCAGAACGAGCACTTGATGACCGTCGTCGAGGGTGGATCCATGCAACCCGTGCCTGCCTCAACAGAGGGATCGCGTTCGAAGAAGATATTAAAACCGTAGCAGCCATGGATTTGAGAGCATTGGGTAGCGCACTGAGACGTGTCGTATGTGCTGAGAGTGGTGTATCCCATATACCCATACGCATTAACACTTGCTTGCAGGTTTGTGAAGGTGTTTGTGTATCCAGGAGGGGTTGGAGCACCAGACGCACTTGATGCGAAGGATGCATAGGCAAGGAAGGCCGAATCTGTGTCTGGCGATGGGATAGGTCCCGCTCCCGCCGGCTGTGCGGAACATGCAGTCCTTCCCACGAGTTTTCGCTTTTGCACAGGCGTGTCAACAACCAGAGGAACTCCAGCTGATTCGGTGGCAGCAGCGAGATCATAGGTGACTGATTGGGCGGTGGGTCCTATGGCAATCGACGCTGGAGTTGGGTCCGGCGCGGCATCGACGAGCTCGAAGTCAATATTCTGACGAGGGACCAAAGGGGATGCGGCCGCGAGAGCCAAAAGAGCATTGAAAACCACGACACCCTTCATATCGACGGATATTTGGGTCGAAACTTAGGTGAGGTTGAAGATTACTAGAAAAGGATCGTTCAAGACACGATCAGAACCGATGCGTTCTCTGAGGAGTGACTTGATGATTTTCGGTGGACAACAGTGCATAGGATATTTGGAATGAGCGCCTGATTCCTAGGTTTATATAGAGGCAGGCGGTGCTCTTGGCTTCTCTTCTAGTTCATCGAGGTTTAGGGGAAGGGGAAGCCTTCCTCCCAATTGCCGGTCCTTTCATTCTTAGGCTCCCCTCGTCCTCAGCTACTGTTCTGACGCCTCACAATGTGATGCTCGTGGCACCGAGCGCCTGTCCCCGGGCCTCGACCACGTTTTTGACAGCTTAAGCAAGTGGGGCCTGCCACAAACAAGGCGGCCATCGCTACTCTGGTCTAGATGTAGACTATTAGCAGCTCCATAGATTTTCGATAGATCAGCCCAAAAGTCGTCAGTGGAGTAGTCGTATGCGATGTCAATTTTCAATTCGTTGTATGCTGGCCTTGTGGTGCAGTAGAATCCAAGCACTAGTAATTCTACGCATCTTCTAGTTGCCCCGCTGGCGCCTCCCCTGCCCTCTATCAGCTCCTATTCTGACGCCGCAATATTGGGAGCCGTCCACGTTTACGATGTACGTCGTATTCTGGAAGTCGGCGGGGCAATGAACTAGCCCGAAGTAGTAAGATAAACCGAGTTTCCCTAACTTCCGCGTGGCTTGTACAGGGTCCGCTTTGACAATATTTGCCCATGGTCTTCGTTAGGCATGGAGAATGCGCAAATACGATAGCGCTTAGCTAGAATGTCTGGAGAGGGCTGAGGGGCAAAATTAGATGTCCTATGCATGTTCCGACCCCAGACACTATCGAAAAGCTTAACTCGATCAGAGCTAGGCCAGTCCCGTGGGCCTGGGCCTGGGCCCGCTGTAGTGGCAAATAGACACCTTCAAGCGTAGTAGACCCTCGTCTTGGCAGTGTGTTGGAGGACGTAGACTCAGTGTATTGGGCATTGTAACGGGCCAGCTGCCACTGGGTTTAGATAGGGCTAGAAATGAGGCGTGCGGTCAGTTTATTATTATAAATGCAGATGGGTACCAATAAGAGAAACGCAATTGGGTAATCTTCTGTCTCGTACAGAAGATTGTTAACATAAAATGCTGTACCACCTCTCGCATCCCAATTTCTTAATCACCACTACTGCCTACCCTAGTATGCTGTACATAAAGCATGTGTATTTATATCGAGAAATTATCGCCCCGAAGAGGTAATACATAGATGGCCATGGCAAACTTTCAATGGCTCAACAACCTCCACAAACATGTCTTCCCTCCACGTATCCGCCTTTTCGTCACTACTGCCATTGGCAACATAGTGTAGGCACCACCTAACAGCACCTAAGTATTCGGGCCCAGACTCTCCCAACACTTGAGAGTACCAATCTCTGGCTGCAGAGTAGTTAACAAACCGCAACATCTTCTCGTCCAGTTTAGCTACATTACTAGCAATTTTCTTCCAATCATCGTTCTCTTCAATTACTTTTCCAAAGCAAAGTTCAAGCAGCATAATCCCTAGATTCTCAATGCTAACTTTGAATGCGTCTGTAGTCGCGGCAGATAAATCTGTAGAGCTGTCGGCCTCGGCGTGCGGTACTGTACCCGAGAGATCTTGAGAAATATAAGGCTGGTATGTGCAAATATTTTCCAGACCTCCCGAGTAAAAGAAAAAGATGTCCTTCTTGGTCCATTTCGACTTGAGCCAAGGGGTGGGATACAGTTGCATATATGACGAAGCGAGAATAAGCGCTGTATGTAACCGCTCTTTCCGTTCAAATCTATAGCCAGATTTGCCTGAGAGCAGGCTCTCGAGTGTGACTTTCCTTGGTAGGTCGCTGTCGGCCTTAGTAAGGGGTCGAACAAGATACTGGTTCACTTCTCCAGATAAGGAGCCATACTGCGAAAGGTCTGGAGAATAGCAGGCGATCCTTTCGCATAGATTTGTAATCTCTGCAGTTGAAGGTTTCTGTAAACTCTGAGATGGTGCTGATTGGGTCTCAAATGTCACTTTAGTATTAGCTATGGGCCGGTTCTCCTCTGGGCTTGTAACAGTCGTTTCTCTTTTCATAGAGGACTTTAACAATGTATGCTTCCAGCGACTTGGAAGCGATCTGCGAGATGATTTGGGATCCCCATTTTGAAGGGCAGTTGATGGTGGTCTTTCTCGAGAGTTGGCGGGGGTGTGAATAGCGGGACTGCGTAGCCCAATATTATTGTTCCTCAAGGCTAAAAGAGCATTGACATCGATAATGGCAGGCTTTTCAACCAAGCTAATGTTTGTAGCTTGCCACGTCCACGGAAGTGGCCTAGATGTCAACTGAGGTGTAAACCAAAAGACGACCTGGAAGGTAACAGTTGATGATGATCTATGCTGCAATAATAGATTTGCTTGATGAAACGGGCGACATTGGCAAGACCATGCAGCTACTAGAAGCTTATATAAAGTACTGCCATGGTTCCAAAGCTTCCATAAGCCTTTGTCAACTGCGATTGACCTCGAGCTCCGGGTTTGTGTCAAGCTAGAGATTCGATCTGATGCTCCAAGAATATTTGCCAGGCGCTTATTATACGTTTCAAAGTCGTTGAATAATTCCTCTCTTTTAGACTTGCTTGTAGCATGTCTAATTCTTTGGGTTTGATACTGTATGTTTTCTCTACTAAGTGCAGCGTTTGCAAAGTTTGCCAGGGTTAATTTACTCGGACGGGAGACCTATATGATAAGCGTTAGCTAGTAACTCTTTTTCTTCTAACCTCAAGTCCATCTGTTTTCTCTCCTGCCTTAGCTTATTTACAGAAACCCAAACCAGCTCCTGCTAGCTTAGTTGGCTGTGCAAAAACTGTTGTAAAGAGAGATAATCTGTGCGACTTTTATAGACTTACAGAGTCTTCTGTAACACGCTTTGTAAAGTATAACAACTTCATTCCTAGAGCTTCCTCAAGCCCTTTTACAACATCGAGTAGCATATGTATCGTGTCAACATAGGAATTATACCTCGATGGTATCCTTTTCTTCAAAGTCTCATTTAGCTCCGGATCCTCCCAACTAGGACCCCCCGGATCTTCCAGGAGTATTTTAAGCTTCTCGTCATCTGCGATCATAGGAAGGAGCAGCTCCTGGAGATTTGTCTGGAACTCGTCGTTGCAGTATATGAGTTCGTGCCTACATTTGCGGTAATCGGCATTTATCCACCGCCATCCGTTCAGAACCTCCGCTGTCGCACGATAATGTTCTAGAGCAGAGATCATCAAAGGGAGTGCCCCTAAAACTAGGCCAGCTGCCTCAACTCCGCTCATATTTGGTGCCGGGCAAAAGAAGAATGAGGTCAACAGAGGTGTCGTTGGGATTTTGGTGCTCAAGGCTGAGAGGATGCAGATGAGGCGTACAAGGGTCAAGTATAGGATGAGCAAGCGAGATATAACTTAGGCGCGACTGCACCTCGTCGGTCCTCTTGCATCGTCAGCCTCGAAACTTTCTACAATTTCCAGATCAGCAGCCTTTATACTTCGCAGGTATGGCATCCCTTCAGGACGCCAACTCGCCTGTTGCTTTAAGGGCTACAAACTGTGCCCTGCTTTTTAACCAGCTTACAAGCCTATCGGAGCATATCGACCAAGTCTCAAAGAGCCAAGCTCTGGATGAATTCTCGCGCTTTAAGCTTTGGGCTGGAAATATTGGCGCCCTGCATCCATTCAGTATTAAGACTTCATTGGACTTTAGATTGCGCGAAAATTCTCGGGTTAGCAAAAGGATTACAGATCTTCTTGACGAGCTCGCTGAATCTCTTGAAGAAGGTACGCTAAATTAGAATATATGTAACTACTGCTGAATATCAGGGCTAATAGTTGAACAGCGTATTCTCTTACTTCAGGTATAACAGAAGGGCACAGCGCCGAGTCAGCGCTAGCAGACGAAGACGAGCTCGTTTTCGATGAGGATAATGAAGGGCTGTCTGAAATCAGTGAAATTTTCAAAGCAATTAGTGATGTGATTGCTAATTTGTTTCGAATCTCATCTGTTATACGCAATAACGTAAGCAGAGACCGATATGCAAAAGCAATAGCATCGGCTGCCTTAAGATTCCCAGTAGATGACTACTACGACATTACTCATGTGGAACTCAAATTTCCAGCTTTGAAGTCTACTGGCAAAGATTGGCTGGCCATTCGATTAGGGAAAGCAATTACCCAAAGACGAAAATATCTTTGGTATTGCCGAGAGCATCACGATAAAACTACGCAAGATATGCCAACTTATAACCTAGGAAGAAAGTTGGCTGTTGATGGAAAGAGCGCCCGATCTAAACATCCTAGTACTTTGGCGCAAACTCAAGCTTCGACTCTGCTGCCAGCAAACGATGCTTTACTTTCAAGGGATTATCCCGACGAGGAGAATTGTTCTCAACTCTCATATGTGACTTCTACAATAGAAGGTCCTGGGGGCCACAAGCTTTCTGTTGTACCGTTAGCAACAGTGTCTCATGGCCGGACAAACTTTGAGTGCCCATACTGCTGGCGGGTCCTAAACTTTAAGAGTCAGATGTCGTGGAAGTGAGTACCCGGGAGCGCAGTAACGATTACAAGCTAACTAGCGCTATAAGAATGCATGTTCTATCAGACCTTAGGCCCTATGTTTGCACATTTAAGGAGTGCGAAGTGATACTTTTTCCAAACCGGAGCATATGGTGGGCACACGAACTAAAGATGCATCGTAGAGAATGGAGCTGCACCTTTTGTCCTAAGGGAAAGACGTTTAGTTCTGCGACTAACTTTGAAAGTCATCTCAGAAGCCAACATACTAAGACTCTGGGCGGCAGTTTCGACACCCAGCTTCCTCAAGTAATGGAAATGTGCCAACGCTCTCTAAGCCATAAAATCCGTCCAGAATGCCCAATTTGCGAAAACTGGGAGCAGGCTATAAGAGAACAAAACCCTCAATTTAGTCAGGCTAAGGCGTTCTATATTACGCCAAAGCAGTATAAAAGCCACATCGGAGCGCATATGGAACAGCTTGCATTATTCGCAATCCCACGGGGGGCTGCTGATGATGGCCGCTCGCAGTCTCATGGAAGTCTAGGAGAAAATTACCAAACAGGGAGTCTGCAAAGTTTAGGAGAGTGGCATTCGAAATCACCGTCAAATACAAGTACAGATAATCGACAGGAAAAGAAGGCTTGGAACGAAAATGAACGCATAGACGATAGAGCCGACGACTTTGCAGCGGCATTAGAATCTGCAACCAGCCCAAACCATGAGAGCCCTGAACCGTCGATATCTCAAGATGCACTAGATGAATTAATACCTGGAGAAATTGACAGAAGTGAAAGTAATCTAGAAGAGGGTGCAGCCTTGAAGAATAAGGATAGTGGTAAAGGGATAGCGCCTCTACAGTCGGCCCAGTCATTGCACTCGGTCGGGGTGCACCACATACAAAGCGCATCCTTTAATTTTGCTGCTCCTAGGTTAGCTACCTCCGCGCCCATCTACCCATGCACCTTTGCCTTCTCCGGTTGCACTTCCGTCTTTAACTCCAAGAGCGACTGGAAGCGCCACGTCGCGAGTGAGCACGGGATTTTTTCCTTCTGGAAATGCACTCTCGATTCTTGCGCCGCGTCTGGTCAATCTGGCCGGTTCAACAGCAAGGATCTCTTCGACGAGCACTTAAGACAAATGCACTCCCCTTCTGATGTTCTCTCTATGGCGAAGGAAGAGTGGAAATCGACGTTCGACTGGCTCGTGGGGGAGGACTCGCTTGAAGGGCGCCGTTCTATCCGGGAGATAGGGTGCCCCATCCCTAGCTGTGATGTAAGATGGGAGGGAGTAAAGTTATGGGAAGAGATGGTGAAACATGTAGGGCATCATTTGGAGGAAGAAGGGGATGAGGATTGGAGTGACAAAGGTAGTGCATTGTTGGTGTGGGCTTTTCGGGAAGGGATTGTGGGGAGATAGCAAGGAAGGATGGACACTTGAAGAAGGGGCCGTAGGGAAGGTGGCTACTGGGGTAGAGGGGGAGTGAGAAGTTTTACTATATCTGATAGGATAACAAGTTTAAGAAAAACCGCGAGGCAAAAAACTGAACAATGCAATGGAAGGAGGTTCGAATTATGAAGATTGGCTTGCACCTTCTAAACTCTGAAAGTCCGTCTATAAACCCCTCGTTTACGCGTCTCATACGCGATGCGAATACAGTCTCCGCTTTTGTAAAAAATAAAAAATAAAAAACGCCATCAAGAGGTCAAACAACCATCTCGAACACCCAGAGAGGAGAAAATTTGGGGACATAACCCCCTGTCTACCCATCACCTATCCATCGCCCGAAAACGCCCAAACAACCTATCCTCCCACCGCAATCAAAATATCAAAACAGTATCAGCTCGTTAACCCCCTCAAATAACCTCATCCCTCTTCCACCCCGTCCCCTTATACTCCCCCTCCTTAATCCCCTTCCCCGGATGCTTCTTCCCCGCATCAAAATACGTGCTCACAAACGGGTTCGGATCCTCCTCCTGCCTCAAATTCCCCAGTGTGTGATTCACCTCCCTATGCTTCGCCTCGTCCGCCCTCACATAGAGAATCAGATCTTTCACCGTTCTCTTCCCCTCCGGCATCTTCCAGTACTCGATAGCGATATCCGGCGCCTGCAACCCCTCCCACTTGGGCAGTTTCCCCGCCTCCAGATCAGCCAGGACGAGTGAGTACGTCAACACAGCCTCTTCCTCGAGATACCCCACGAATCTGTGCGCCGTCCTCGGACTGATAAGGTACGCCACGAACATGGAGTTAAAAAACACTCCCTGCGCACCAAGACACATAAGCCTCATAAACCACCCCGGCTCCGCCATCTTCAAGAAAGTAAGCAAATGCATGCGCTCATTATACGCCTCCTCCAACAACGTCTCAATCCACCCATTATCCCTCTCCATCCTCCTCAGACTCCTCAAGTGCCTCAGCATCCCGGCAACCATACCGGGAACACCAGCAACGGACTCGAGGAAGAGAAAGCGTATGAGCCATTTGCGCTCGGACATGCGGTAGGGTTTTGTGGATTCTAGAGCGGTGGGGTCGGAGGCTGTGGCGGGGTTTGTCACGTCGTGAGAGTAGCCGGTGGCGATGTCGGTGCCTTTGCGGAGGAGGCGCATGAGGAAGAGGGCGAAGCGGTCGGACATGTCTTCTGGGATGCGGTGCTCGAATTTGATGTTTGTGCGCATTTGCTCTTCTGTGAAGCTGTGGGTGTGTTAGTTTCTCTGTGTGGCTTTGGGGGGGAGGTCACGTGTGTGATGTGACCCGGGGGATGTGGATTGGGGGATTTGGGGATGGCGGTGGACTTACCCAGGGTGCTCCCAAGCTGGCCTCGTCGTGCGAATGAGATTATGTTTCGGCTCTGGGAAGTATTTCTCCTCCAGCTGTGCCGTATTCGTCGTGCTGAACCCCCGTCTCGAAAGCGGTTGTTTGTGCGGGGTCGCTGGTCTTGTCGCTGCGAGACTCAGATGCCGCGACTGCTGGGGCTGGCGCCCATTGGCGCTGGGCGTGTAGATGGGCGTCATGTACAGTCTTGAAGCTGCCATTGACATTTTGGGGATCATAGATCCCTGGGCGGCGAGTATGGGGGCTCGCGCCGTGATGAGGGTTGTTGACATGGTTGGTGTGTGTGGTGGTATCAACGACCGGTGTGTATCGTAGTTAAGTTCTCAAATATGGAGCTCGTAATTGTAGAGTGGAGTGTATGTATATCAAAGGTTGTAAAGTAAAGCCTTGAAGAATGCTATGGCGAGATAGAACCTACATGAGGCTCCCAAGCTGAGACGGGGGGGTCTTATATATCAACCAACCTGACCTGACAGCGGCAGGGTTGCTACAACCAGTTGACGCGACCTTCCCTGTCCCAATGGAATCGCGAGTGGAGGGGAATGTAGGAACGGGAATACGAAGGGAATAGCCTATTCGACTACCAAAGGAACATACAATACACGTCCCGTAATCAAGAATCCCCCCAAAAACTCGCATTATTGGCACTCTGACTCAGATCCAGCAAATAAAATTATAATTTTCTTACCGGAATAGCAGACACCGAATGAATAACTGGGCTCTGTTGCGTTCGTCAGTGGCTTGGGCGCTTGGTGGTAGGGAGTTTCAGGCTTGGGAGCTGTAAGTGTTGGTAGTGGGGGTTCCGAGACTCTCCGGCTTACGAGTAAAGATCGTTTGCGGCCGTATGCTCAGGGTCCAACTTCACCATCTACCTATCCTCTATCAAATAATTAATTCCAGTCTTTTGGTCATAAGAATATAAATCCCATCCCTAACCTTACAAACGACACTAAACACCCTAGATATTAAACCAACACCCATCGTCTAAAAACCAGTATCGATGTTATAACGCGGCGAAGCCTAGCGCGGGAATAACCGGAACACCCCCGGAGCCACCGTAACTGCCGCCCCGGACCACGGCGGCGGCAAGGTCACGCGGACACGCGGGGCTTTTTTGATAAAATTGTGTGCAGTCATATTACATATGTGCAGTCATATTACATATTCGCGATTTTTCTACGGGAGAGAAAGGGGGAAAGTGGTGTGTACCTGACTAATAGCCTCGAAAACACTCGTTACTTGCTCATTTGGATCTCCACTGGGTCCGCGGGGTTCGGGCCTTCCTCCCTTTCCTTCACTCTATTACTCCTGGAAGGGGATAGTATGCCAGTGGCAAGGGGGGGTGCAGTATCTCTCTCACTTCAGTATCAAACAACCTCGATTCCGTAACATCACGCCACTCCCCAAGAGGAACATAAGGAATGGTTTAAAGACATCAGGAAGTGAGATTTCAATCGCGTCTATGCAGTGCATGCGTCTTAACCCGCCCCTCTTTCTCCACAGCTTCCATATTCATCTTCTCATCTTCTCATCTTCATCTCATCACTCATTTCGAAGAGCGTTAGATATCTACATCTCGTTCAACCAGCCCATATCCCTCATTTGAAAAAATTGGCAGAAATCTCAGATCTCAAGTCCCGCAAACTCAAAACTCAAAAAAACAGAAAATCCAAAAAGACACAAAAACATGGAGACTTTAAACCCAATCCCATCCATCCAGATCCGAAACCAAAAGAACCCCTCCCAACCATAAATCCATAAAAAGCCATAACCCATCCCAAATACCCCAATCACAAAACCGCACAAAACACCAAAAATTCATGAAATACCACCCACCCCACCCCAACTTTCATCAAAAAAATCATCAAATCCCCCTCTTCCTCCCCTCCACTGACCAACCCTCCAGGACCAGGACAGGGCAGCCCTACCTAACATCCAATTGAAACGGCTTAAACCGTCCCCCCACACACGCACACCTCGGACATCGTCTCCTCGCCCCCTGCCCCGCCATAAGCACATCAACGCACATCTGACAAAGCCCACACACACACTCCGTACACGCGTAGCTCTCCCTCAGCAGACTAACACCCTGGCACGCAGCGCAGTAGATCTGCACGTTTGCGCCGCCGCCAGGGTGCGGGGCTGGACCAGGGCCATTACGTAGACCGTCCGGGAGACGGGCGGAGGGGTCGAGGCCGGGGAGTCTACTGGGACCGTTGGAGGGGTCGCTGTTGGGACCGCGGTCGGGGGGGCCGCGATTATCGCCACCGCGCTCGGGTGTGGGGATAGTCTCCACGCTCGGCAGGGCGGGGGGTGAGAAATTATACGCCGGAGGCGTAAGAGCCTGCTGCAACGGCGACGCGGTGTACGCCTGCATCTGCGCTGGGGGCAGTGAGGATCTCGGTGCCGACATTGGGGACGCAGGTAGCTTTTCCGGAGTTAGCTCTCTCTTCCATATCTGGTGCAAGAACGGGGGTCTAGAAGAGAGATGACATACAGGCGTCCTATCCTCGCCAACATCACTAGTCGCACTCGTCGCCGCATCCAACAAATCTTCCCACCGCTTCCCATACCCGAACCCCGATGGCTCAGCACTCATAGCCTTGCGCTCATAACTCCCCCGTCTCATATGTCCCCCGAAACTAGCGCTCATCCCGTCGCGACCCATCCCATCACGGCTCTTGTGGCGTTTATGTGGCGGCTCGCGCGCGTGGCGGGAGAGTGATTGTTTGCGGGGCCGGGCGTGGCCTTGAGGGGGGCGGATGGGAGGGAGAGTTGAGGAGCGGTTGGGGGGGCTGTGGGAGAGAAGCGCTGAGAGGCG